>DWON01007287.1:0-13063 GCA_018251015.1 Phocides pigmalion okeechobee
CACCTTTTTTGAAGAGCCCCATGTCATAGCGCTCCGGGAATACCTCAGGAGGAAGTTCATTCCACATCTTGCACGTCATATATTTGTAGTGTGATGTCATAAAAGTAACAGTGCGAAGCCTGGGTAAATCTTAAGTAATAAGTATTAAACAATAGGTTCAGAATTCTTCTTAAAACTTCTTTATATGTTTTTAAAAATCTTAATACGAAGGCTAGTTTTTCTTTAGTCTATGTTCCAGGTCTTATAGTTCCTTTGTATATCGCTACTTTACACATAGCAACATAAGCAAAGTAACTTACGAGCAAGTAACTTACTATGGCCTGATATAACTTGTTTTATTCTATGGAATCGTTTTAAACTTTTTTAGTATATTCAGAACTTCTTCTTTAGAACTTCTCACAATGCAAAGTGTATGACGGAAAATTCTTCATTGCTACTTTGAATTCTTTTTACTTAATTTGGTACGTTTTCAACGTTTACCCAAGTTATGGTTATGATATATTAGAAAATACCCTACGACATTTCTCTTATGACGATTTTTAAAGGTGGTAGAGCCGTTAGAGCTCGCCCAGGGCGGCACCACCGCCATCCTCATAACCCACCGTAAAGCAACACGTTTTCATGTATTGTGTTTTGGTTGGGGAGGTGTGGTTGCCGGATACACATTATTGGAGGCGACCATCTTAATCCTCAAATTAGGAAAGCGTCCATCATTAAATAGAACTTCTGTTCTATTTGAGATCGGACGTGGTTGTCCATGGACTATAGTGACCACTTAACATCAGGTGGTCTGCATGCTCAGTTCTTACTCTTTCGCAATAATCCTTTCTTTTCTTTATTTTAATACGGATACCATGTAAATACTTACAAGCTTAGTTTATTCCGTTTAAGCTTGTAATTTAAGATATCAAATGCAATATTATTATCTAATTACATCGAGAATTTGAACCTTATTAATCAATTATTTTTCCAAACTTATTAATATCTAGATAAGTATAAAAAGCAAACGCCAAGCCTCGCGACACCGTACATAATGTGCCAGCCACAAGCTACGCGACGCAAACCGCAAGCCACTGGAGGCAAACCGCAAGCCACGGGACGTAAACCGCAATCCGCATAACGCATGCCGCACGTGACGATCGCAGCTACGTCGGCGTCGCTTAATTTCACCATTTACAGAATCTACGTCGAATTTTCTACATCGTAGATGATTTATTGGATCCAGTTTCCCCGATTTTATTGACTTTGAGCCGCCTTGTGTACTCGCCTAATAAATGAGAGCGGCCGCAGCAAACATTTTTATTTGTGTAAATACTTTTTATAACAGTATTTGTTTATCTATCTCTGCTTTTGGATAGTAAAATTTCCCTTTGCTCCTGTTTCGTTGCCGAATTTGGGAAAATTGATCGAGCTGCGCAAACAACAATTTTGTTACATAAATAGTTCGGGGTGGTAAAAATTAATGATATCTTTCGAGCTGATTGCGTTTGGGTAACGTTTGTTTACAATTATTTCTTAAGGTTCTAAGAAAAATACGCTTTACTTAAAAAACATTTACCACGAATCATCCAAAGAAATGTTGATTGAAAATATTTTCAAAACTTTTCTTCATATTATTTCTTTAAAAATGTTCAACCTTTCATTCCAACATGATATAAGCCAGATACATGTTTATCTATTTAGAAGCAAATTTGCGTTGTTTTCTAAAAAGGACTAAGACGGTCAATTCGCTTATAAGTTTACCCGGCAACAGGATTGAGCGGCACGCAAGAATTCTTCATGGCGGATTGAAAGCAACGGATCTAAAAGTGGCCTTTAAGTACCAAAAAAGACGAAAATATCTCTACGACGAGAAAGCATAAGGAATATGTCGCCTGAATTAGGGTACCAACACAGTTTACCTGGTAATCAATGTAAACGCCACACAAGAATAGATTCACGGTCGACTGTAGTCGACTGTCTTACAAATAGCTTCTTAGTAACCTTAAAGTATAAAACATCAGAGCTCACCACCATGTAAAGGTGGTAGAGTCGGTAGAGCTCTCCCGGGGTGGCACCACCGCCACCCTTATAACGCGCTGTAAAGCAACATGTTCTTCATGGATTGTGTTCGGTTGGGGAGGTGTGGTTGTCGGATACACGTTATTGGAGGCGACCATCTTAGTCCTCAAGAGTAGGAATGCATCAGCGTCCATCCTTAAATAAAACTTCTGTTCTAATTGAAATTGGACGTGGTTGTCCATGGGCTGCAGTGACCACTTAATATCATGCAGCATGCCCGTTTACAATTTAAAAAAAAATTTTCAACAGTAAATCATAAAGACTATGTCATCTGAATTATACTCCCAGCGCTAATCCACTCGTTAATTGGACGCAAATGATCCAATTATTACATGATAATTCGATAGCTTTCGCAGTAACAATAAAGTAGTTTAATCTCTTCAGCATATTGAATTCAAAATGAATTTTAATTCAATATTCGGATTGAAACTTTGTTAAATAATAACTTATTAATAAGCAATAATGTACATACTAATATTCTATTTACGAAAAGAAGAATTACAGGGTGGTAAAACCTATACGGTTCCACCAGTGAGGTACCATCAAATAGCCACTTCTAACGTGTCGCCTGCTTACGTTTCGGTTGAATGTGGTTGCCAGCTCACTTACAATTAAAGCGATCACCTCAGTCCTCAAGAGTAGCAACGCATCTAAGATTGACTTCAAGTCGGCTGCTTGTTCTTTATGAAGTTTGTTAGCAACACATCGACTGCAAGTCAGACTACATTTTTATTGAGTTGGTTACAGATGTTCAAGGGCATGTGACCACTTACCATCAGGTGGTGCTTATTAGTTTGCTACTTTAATTATCAAAAACATAACTGGAACAAACAAACCAAAGTAGCGTATGGGACAAAGTGTCACCATGTTTTGCAGATCCTAGATTTATCGTGCCTTTCATCCGTGAGTGTTGATTGTAACTGTTCTGACTGTTTATAACTGTAACTACTGGTATAAAAGGTTCTTTAATAGCATGACAAAAGGAGTTCAGAACATTTCCTATTTAGTGGAGCTAATAGCCCGAAGAAACCGTTGAACTGTTTGGTTTAGAAAATACGGTAGAAACTTATGTCCAGCGGTGGACAACATGAAGTTGTTGACTACCATCTTCACCGTAAGCAAGTCTTGCGTTTCAGTGAGAGAGAAGAAGAAAGGCTATTTATCCTTATTAGTAGCAAGGGATGTATACGGGCTCAGATTGAAGTTCAGATCATGTTTGAAGTCGTACGTTAACGTTGTTCAGCTGAATTGACTCCTTAACATAAGATGCTAATGCGCTTCTCTTCTTATATTAAAAGAATTACATAAATATACTTATAGCTTAAGCAGTTCTCGAAAACAGTCCCTTCCTCCCGCAGTATTGTCTTTGTCTCAATAAGGCTTTGTGGCTGTAAGCGGTAAATTATGTACCATCTGTTCAATTTCATTATTCAAAGTATTTCTTAACATTTAAACTCCTTATCAAGATCTTGAGAATCTTACCGCACTAGACCAAACTTTTGTAAGTAAAATTTTGGACCTAAAGCAGAGAGTCAAGCGGCTTCCCTAAAAGCTTTTGCATGCAAAGCGCGGGTTGCTCGCTAATGAATAATTAATTTTATTTGAATAAACTCACATTTCATAAGTTTCACCTTAATGTCTTTATGACTTGAGAGCTCCTAGATAAATCTTAGATAATATTCCTTGGATTATTGTTGTACAGTTTTCAACGAATACTTAACTCTAAAGTTTCAATGACTTTGTTATGTTGGAAGAATAGCAAACGAGCGTAAAGACTCGATGTTAACTGGTCTCGGCAGCCCATGGACATCCACGATCAACACCAAAAGGTCTACAGTCATGTCTGGCATTGTCCATACAAGCTTTACTTCTAACGACTCAGATTATCGTCTTGTTTCTAAGCGTAGCAGGCAACTGCAGCTCTCCAGCTGAAACACAAGAACTTTCCGACGGATTACTTTTTATTTTTTTATAATTTCGAGTAGCAAATAGACGCAATTTAGCAAATGGCAACAGATTGTAAGCGGTCACTACCCTTGTACATCTGTAACCAAAAAAAAGAACAAGAGTCCCACTTAAATTCGACTACAGGCGCGCTATTACTACTGTCTATGGGTGTTGCTGTAATTGTCACTTACAAGCGGACCATACCTTTCTACCGAAACGCAAGGAAGTTTCATTCTACAAATGAGTGTGATAGTGATACCTTCCTGGTGAAACGATAGTTCTACTACCTTTAGAACTTACTGTTTACTTAGGTTTAGATAGTATAATATAGAAAACACAAATAACTTTTTCACATTCATATAATAGAGGGGATTTTTAATGATCATAAACGAAGTAAAAAATGTTTACGCAGCAGATATAACTAATTTTCCGTTCGAATGAACGTTCAAACACCGGTCTCCCGATAGCAAACGGTCAAACTCGGAATGTTAGTTTTCGTATTTCCGCATCACTGATAAATTTGCATAGCTATTAGGTGGAACTAACTCCTTTTGTGTGCTCTTGTCCCAACTAACATTTAGCCAACGTGCGGCTATATGATTTTAAAGTAAAATTTTATTTGGTTTTAAGTTTTTTTTTTTATATACATAGTTAAAATTATATATATTATAAGAAATCTTAAAAAATATCGAAACTAAATTATCGTAGGTAAAAGTTAAACTAAGTTAAAAAACATATGTAAAAGTTATACAGACGGGCATAAAGTTACTACAAAGCACGGTTTTGAGTGACCAAAAACGTGGAATTCAGTGGTTAGTTTAGTAAGTTAGGTTATGTAAATTGCAAATAACGCAAAAATGTTAAATAGTCCCTGCAACTCCTCGACATCATCCACATAGAATCTCAAACAGGACTGAAATGCCATCCGAGTTCGCACGTCAATATGTCAATCGCCTTGCTTATAAGTATAGCCATCAACAGCACCTCTTCAACTGAAAAACAAGGAGAAGGTCATTATCATCGTCATCCGCTAACCTTCCAAAAGCTTCCCCTGAACGCTGCTCCGTCGCTTGGGCCCGCGGGCTGTACCACTAGGTGTTTTGATTACAGCAAACATCGAGTTTTGTTACATCTTCAATTATTTGGTCTACTTACTTTATTGCACAAAACTCATCTTACTCCGTACCTTTCTTTTAGTACACACAGCTAAGGGCCAATTCGTTGCCAAGGTTTCCCAGGTATTCACCATAGATGGGAGGTCTTTGTTACAATTTCAGCTGAAATGCCACGAAAAGGTCGCAGCTATAACCACAAAATTTACCCAACGATTACCTAAAAGTAGATGTGGCATATTTTAAAATTGCCTGCAATCGTTTATGACCTCCTTTTGATACAGATGTCTCCCCCTTTCATGTCCTACTTTTGGATAAATGTGTATTGTTAAAGTTTAAGGAGGCATACAGAAAACCACCACGCTGCAATGTGTATGTGATTGTGACCATCCCGTATCTACATTAATATAATTCAATTTTATAAATTTAATTCTAAGCTGTTACCTATAACCAGCATCGGGCAGTATTTGAATTGCTTGTAAATTAAAGTAATCATTATTTGGTGTTTGTTATTCACTTGCTTATCAAAAATGTAATTTGCATGTGGTATTTCACACTTACACTTATACTTATATTTTTTGTTAAGATTTCAAATACTTGTGATTTCAAATTAAGTAAGTGAAGAGCGCAGTAACCTCCATAGAACTGATAGAACCATAGAACTGGTAACTACGAACCATTGGGAACAATTTTGGAGTTAGTTTATTGACGTTCAAAAATAATTGTGTAAAGAATCCACTTTGATTAAACACATTATGATTTTTTGGTTTTGAAATTCGCAAGTTGGAATTTAATGTGCCACCTTCAAAATATATTTTCACAGCTCCGTGTCTCGGCATTACAGCTGATGATAGTCCAGGGTCCGCGGCTGACATAAAGTGAAACATAAAAATAACGCCGCTCTTGACATTCAGTCCTAGAGGTACTGCCGGTGCTGTTTTTCTACCAACAAAAATGATAAAGAGGTTTTCATATTTTTTATCATTCTAATTATCATGCCCTTCTAAAGGTGAGAGTATAGTTGGATCGGGGAGGTACCATCGCCGCTCTCATAATCCGCCATAAAGCATTAGCCTCGGTCAAACTATAGCTCTACCACCTTAAAAATTAAACCTATACACTTAGTCTGTAATACAATCGAACTGAACTCAATGCGGACGCCCCAACATTCCTATCCCGAGTCCCCTAATCTCCCAGCAATTGTCTTGATGAGAGAACTGACGCCTTCCTCATTCAGCGGGATCGGTCACATGATGTGATTATGTGTTACATAACTGGCGAAGCAGGGACAGATTAATGGTTCAATGATACCCGGACTTCCATTGAGTCCGACGTTCGATTCCTGGCACGCACTCTCTGACTCTGATCTGATTTTTAGAGGCTATCTGATATTAAGTTCTTCAAACAATTAGTCTCACGTTTTATCGACTCCGCCGGTGTCAAAAAGGCTGGTTCATATCTCGCTCAGAGAATTGCAATTGCTACTCAAAGCGTTAATATAGCATCAAAACTTCCATTAAGAATAACTCTACCAGTTGTTGAAAACTGTAAGAAAAACAGTCCAGTACTTTTTGAGTTTATCACGAACAGAGAAACGCGACGGGGAACTTATTTGATAATATTTATAGAGGATATAGATGCTTACTATGTGATTTAGAAATAAGCGCAAATAAAAGGGTTTTCTTTCTTTTTGCTTCAGACACAGAAAACATAATAACAGGCTTCAAAATATGATGCTGAGGCTTACGCTATAATATATCACAGGCACTAATCGCCGGCCGACATTCGTAATCTCGCTCCGTTTCAGCCTACATTATTATGATCAACATCTTTTGTAACAGACATTCTGTCTGTTGTATTATATTTTTGTGAGAGAATAGCAAACGAGCATGCAAACCGTTAAGTCGCAAAATGTTAAGTCGCAGCTCGTAGACATCCACGTAAAACCACAAACACGACCGAAATCCTGTCTGAGCTCAAACGTAGATACGTTGCTACTCCTGAGGACTAAGATAATCACTTCTCTTCAAAGGGTAGACGGCAACCGCACCTCTCCAATCGTAACACAAGTAATGCTTTACGGCGGATTATGAGGGGTAAAATAATAATAATAAGAATACATTACAAACCAACTTACCCTCAACACTGATAACTGTACAAAATCGCAGTTGTCGCGCCGCTATGAGTTAGTGGCACGGCATTTTATCGATTTTGTTTGTTGACTATTTTGTCGCAAGACACTGAAACATGCGAAACACCAGTTTTCACCAAAAACTAGTCTATGCTAGTTCACTGATGATCATAGATATCTGTAAAGAATGTACTTTGAATAAAAGTATGTTGATTTTGATTTTAAAACCTGACCTCATATTCAAATTCAATTTTTTTTATTTAATTATAAGGTATTTACATACACTTAATGAATGTTAATGGAACAATGTAAAATCAGTACATCGACTTTGAGCTCTCTGTTGGCTAAGGTTGATCGGGAGAAAAAAGCCGGCAGAAAAAACTCTCAGCACTCTTTTTAAATCAGTCCTTTATAAAATAAACATAACTGAAACACGCAGTTTTAAATATTTACTCAAGACATCTTAAAGTCCTACTACTGTAACGGAGATTAGCAGTCCATCTGCTACGTTAAACTGCTTAATGTAAGCTGGGCGGCGTTGATAAACTAAGCTGCGCTTTGAAGCTCAAATATAATATTCAGCTTAATAACTTGACGAACACCTGCTGATTATAAGTGGCTTAAGAATTACGTCTGTGTCTAAGTGACGTAAAGCTGTTGAAAATTATAGAAATAAACTAGCGACCCGGCCGAGCTTCGTTCGTGTAACAGAGTTAATATTTACTTATTATTTTTCATTCACACATGCATCCCGACATTGCGTAGTCGCTATAACTAACAATTGGAATCTATTTCGAACGACGACTGAATTACTATACTCAATGTAACTATTTAATTTCTCGCCAAATTTACAAAAAAAACTTATTATGCACCGAAATCTTCCTCAGGAATGACTGTACTTGTTGTAATTTTTGAGTTTATCATGCACAGACAGAAGCGACAGGGGTCTTTGTTTTATAATATTTAGAGATTTGCAAGACAAAACTATATTTGGACTGGGAAAGTACCACCGCTGCCCTCATAATCCCCCGTGAAGCAACATTTGTGTTTCGATTGAAGACTAGCGTTTGGTAACTACACTTATAAGCGAAACGGTTATCTTAGTCCTTTGGTATAGCAACGCGTCTATGTACCTCAGACAGAATATAATAGCAAGGTGGATGCGAGCGAAGCCATCCCAGTCTTCAGGAATGGCAATGCACCTGGGGACCTCAAAGAGGACGTCGTAAATGTTTAAGGTTTTATATCCATGAGCTGTAGCAACTTGATAAAATCAGACCTTCACGCTCGTTTGCTCGTCCTAAATAATAAAAAAAATCTTATGTCGCATTCAAATCTGATTTTTGTATGTATAACAACTATACTACACATTTATTGTTATACATATAACAAACATGTTATACAAGGGTTTTCATATTTGATATACAGTACTCACCGACAATTCAATCGCCTCTCCCCAACTGCCGCAAAACCAAGTGGATAATTACTTTCACAATATTTACTTTCGCTGAGCAAATGATTGTCGACGACTACCTTCTCTCGCTTGAAGGCTAAGTAACGGAGGCAAATTGGAGTAAATTCTAGATATATCTTTACATATCGAGAAAATTGGAGTGTCTGTTTGTGATATCGTAATCGTGAAGGTTTTTAATGAAAGCATGTCAAAGTATACTTGGTACCTAAAAACGCATTTTTCTTTGATTTGTCTTGATTATTTACGACTGAACCGATTTCGACGCGACTTTCCGGGACCAATCGCTGATGTTAGGTTGCTGAAGAATAACTTATGCTTTTTTATTTTCATATAAAACTTTAGGGGTTCCGTATAAAAAACTAAAACCTATGAATAACAATAACCCTGTAACTGTTCTAACGAAGTATCCTTTGGCAGATATCTGATGTTATAAGAAATAACTAGGGCTACTTTTATTTCAGAGCACGCGAACGATGTCGCATGCACAACTAGTCTATCTATATAAATAATAAAATTGTACCGTATCGCTGTCTGTACATATATATGAGAAAAACAGCCAGTTTTTATTTACGAATGGACCCAAAAACAGTAGTTGTTAGAATTTTTGTCTGTTTATCTGTGTGTCTGCGTTTGTGCGCGCTATCTCAATAACGGTAACCAACTTCAGACCGACCGACTTTTTCACTAATGTATTTCAGTAAGCTTCACTTAACATTTAGTTTCCGGTTCATTCCAATTGGTCTATGAATAAAAAGTTAGTCAATTTGAAAGTTACGGTTGTGAGTAAATGAGAACTTTTAGCTGTTAGAAAATGTGGAAAAACACGAACATTGACTGAACTTTGCACTATTTGTGCTGATAAAAATAACTAGTCTAGTGCATTTACTTCTGTTTAATACTATAGTAGAATAAAAGACTGTAGAGTACTATAATAATATAGTAAACGATCAACTTCATCTTGATTTTCGTTTTTTCATTGCACTAAAATACATGTTAATCTTAGATTTCTTTTCCATATTTCGTAATATGCACCGCCATTATTTTTCAACTCCCGCCTTTTTTATACTTTTTTTCTTAAATCATAAATAAATAACAAAATATTTAGTGTATTAAATTGAATATTTATATAATTACATAAATATAATTATTTTATCATATTTATATAAATTATGCCAAAATAATATTGTCACATCACAATACAATATTTAATTATGACAGCGAAAATAGAAGAGTATCAACGCCGTAACCTTACAATAGTCAGTTACGAGTTACATATTTAAATTTATATATTCTGCAATGAAATTCGTTTAAAATCATTGTTTATGTAAGAAGAGCAGCAAACGAACATGCAAACCATCCAATGTTAAGCAGTCGCAGCCCATACACATCCATTTACAACCACAAAAACGACCGATATTCTATCTAAGCTCGAACGTACATACGGTGCTACTAGAGGACTAAGATGGTTGTCTAACTTCAAAGTGTAGCCGACAACCCCACCTCTCCAACCGACACACAAGTAATGCTTTAAGGCGGATTATGGGGGTGGTGAATGGTACTTCGCCGGTAGAAAAAATGTTCTCCCACCTGTACAATATAATAAAACTTTAAAATATATATAATAGAGCTTGTTTACGTTGCTAATATGTTACAAATGATGGCACAAAAACAAGATATAATGTTAAAGATAACAAAAAGCCTCCGAGTCTCTCACCGGATCTTCTTAAATGAGGTCACGTCTCTAAGCGATGGTAGATTAGTAGAGATCGTATCTGATAATTTATAAGTAACGTCGCAGGCTCATACATTTTTTTTTTACATAAAATGGTAGTAGCAAACATGTCTACCTGATGGTAAGTAGTCACTGCTGCCTATAGACATCTGTTCAAATTCAAATATTTTATTTCATTGTAAGGTATTTACATACACTTAATGAATGACAAGGATACAATGTATAATCAGTACATCGGCTGGAACTTGTTGGCTAAGGTTGAACGTGAGAAAAAACCAACGAAGCTTAACCTAATAAACCTGAACGGAGTTTGTGCTCATTGGACATGGTGCCAAGGACGCTGGCTGTATTCTCGCGCTAAAAAACGATTGCGATTCTCTGCGCGACATACTAACCAATCCTCTTGCCACCGCCAAGCACCGCCAATGAAACGAAGGATTCATTAAAAATAATAATGGATGGGTAAAGTATATGGAATGATAGATAGATAGAATAAGAAATTGAGAAGTCGTATGAGTTCGTGTTAGATCGATAGTTAAAAAGGAATGGATATATGCGCGTGAGTAGGACGAAGAATGAAAGAAACGATAGAGCGCTCTTGCGAAAGACGTCAAGAGAGAGACGTCATGAGAGGAGACGTCATTAACAGTTTAATAAAGAAATGTGAACGGAAAACGAAGAAAATCTTTTATTTTTCTACACCACGACGCCACATATATAGATATAATGATATCTATTAGATACAAGCTCGGCATGTCTTCCCGCGAATGATGTAGTCGCTATAAAAATCTCAATTATCCAATTTAGTCCCCTGCTACGCGGTTAAAAGGGGACATGGGGGATATTGTTTGCGAAGGAGACATTCGTATACATTCGTGATGAAAATGTATTCATTACTAGCTGCTGCAGCAACTTCGTTGAGTCGTGAACCTTAATTTGCGAGTTTTTTAGATTTTCTAATAACAAAAGTTGTCATGTACACGCCCGTAAATTCCAAATTGAAATAACTTTTTATTTTTAGACATATTAACGTAAAATATCGAATTTTATTGAAAGTTACTGAAATCTACATTAGTGAAAACCGCACTTAAATCAGTTAAGACGTTTTGGAGATTAGCGTGCACACTCACGGACAAATAGACAAAAGTATAACAACTTTTGTTGTTCTATTGCCGTAATAAAGGCTTAGTCTTCGGTTACAGTCATCGATTACCCATTACAGTAAAAAAATATGTAGTCAGCCTATAACTGTCCACTGCTGAACATGGGCCTCCCCTAGAGCGTGACATGTCCAGGGGGTGTAAGGAACCACCAACACCTTCGGGACCCAAGTCAACCTCACCTGCTAGCGGTACACCCCGCTGATCAACGGACGAGGCTCTGACGCAGGCTTTCTTGTTTTCCATTAGGAATCTGAGAGAATGGGCAGCGTTCTGTCTAATTGTCGAAGATCCGACATCACACTGCGGTCACCAACCCGCTTGCGTGGTGACTATGGGCATTTTCTCCCAAATGAGATAAAAAAACTGTAAAAGGAAAATGTAAACTGAAAAGGTAAACTGATACAATAACTTTTTTAAGTTCTATAATTATATTTATGAAAAAAAAAAACAAAAGAATCTAAAATCGGTGATTGCGATGGCGGCTATTTATTATTTATTTACATTACTGTTTTCAACTGACGGAACTGCAGCTGACGTTTACATAGCTTTATGATGCAACCCTCTAAAACATTATACGAGTTAATCCTACAGGGAATTGGTCATAAGGACCTGTTGCCGACTCCCGGTCTATAACATTAACGCGAGTTCCATCTCAAAGGCTCTGCTCCAATGAGATGGTCAAGGTATTACAAACTATCTAAAACAAACAGCACTCATGACTAACATGACCATACGTACCGTTCTGAACGGGACCGTCCCTTTGCGTCCTAAGAAAAATCCCGGGACGCAAAATAGTCACGTTTTCCCAAACCGTATAGTATTAATAGATAAAAGAAATATGTAAGTATAAAAATTTGTAAATAAATATGTTTACTACATTTTTTTCTTAAATTATAATTGTTTGATGCATAAAATAGAGTAAATCGAGCACCCGAGCACCTCTTCAACTCAGGTCCTAACCACAGAATACAACTACATGGATGCAGGTGATCTCCACTGAACGTCATAACTTTCTCGTTTGGTAAGAGGGACAATAGAAGTCAAGAAACGCCCTACGAACTTCAAGAGAGAAGATAGATTTAATTTAGCACAAACATGGAATCCAGTTTATAGTTTATGTAAATCACAAACAGTGCAAAGTTCAGTGCGTAAAGATATAGTAAGCGTATTGTATCGTGATATGGAACCCAAAAATTGAAAACGAGCTAGAAGGAAGGTAGATAGATTAATGTACCATTAACAGCCATTATTTGTCAGTAGTTCCTCGAGCCACCGCAATTTAGCCGTAACCACTTGTCATGCAACTGGTTCAAAATATCGGCAATCAAAAATCGTTAATCGTGAGTACCTGCGATAATATTAATTTATAATAATAAAGTAAATGGTGGTAGAGCCGTTAGAGCTCGCCCGGGGCGGTACCATCGCCACCCTCATAACCCGCCG
>DWON01007288.1:0-13062 GCA_018251015.1 Phocides pigmalion okeechobee
GGTAGCGGCGGAAGTGAGAGGGCGCGTGTGTCTGTGAGCCGATAATAGTGAACGAAGTAGACACTACACATAGATTTTTTTTGAGTCAAGTACAAGCTAAAAAAGTCTAGTATAAGCCGTTCGTCACTTACAGATAACATTATTTTATGAGAAGTCATTTTGAAACAGAAAAAGTAAACATCTGTTCCTTATTTTAATGATAAGCTGGGATAAACAAACAGACAAATATATGTAAACAAGTTTTAGTTACGTGAAAGTGTTCACTTGCGTTTAGGTGCTGTGATTTTTCAAAATAATTGCTAAACTCTTTAATTTAAAATTATATTAGATTTTTTCGAAAGCACGGACGAGTACCTAATTAAAAAGTATATTTTATCTACCAACTAGAGATTATTTTAACTTTCGTCGGAGATAAATTTTAGCATAACAATATTTTTTTTTTATAATCAGTAGCACGGACACCAATTTTCACATTTTTTTTGTGTGTTCAACACTTATTGCTATTGGGGACGGGTCTTTCCCTATGATTGTTAAGTTTAGAGCATAAATGGCCACGCTGTCCCAATACAAGGTTATGTGTTAGTAGCTAACTCGGCGTGGCATGTTTTCAAATCACATAAGTCTCCAATAATTTATCGATTGTTATTTGATAATAATAATCATGACCGATTTCTTGACGTGTCGTGACCTGGATGTCACGTAGTTAAAGATAGATTTTAATTAATTAACTAAATGAACCTACTCGAAAACTTTATTCCTTAATTTATCAATTAAAATTCTTTATTAAGTCCGTAAACATCCTTTAATTAAAAGACAATAGGCATTGCTGTTATGAGCTAGATATGTCGCCAAAAAGGTATGAAATCACAGACACCTTAATTCCTTTTATATGTAATAGATTCTACAAAATGGGACCCCAGTTATATTCATTACTTTAGTCAAATTAAGTCTTATTTTGCGTGACACCGTTTGCCTTTCTTATTTAAGAATTAAGGAGGAATTCCGCCCTGTAATTATGTGGCTCGACAAATTGCATATTTCTGCTTGAAATGCGAGTACGGGTCAAATTTAAAGCCCTCTAGTATATTTTGTAACGCTTGGTATTCTATTAGCCTAAATGTATTTTCTAAAACGCAATTTATATACCTTCTTTTTGGTGTAAACTTTGTGATCGGTGGGTTAGTTTTTGTTTTGAAACTAGTATTATGGCGGTTTTTTTTTAAATTTTTTTGTTTGTGGCGTTTTTTTTTATTTTTGGTTGTCGATATTCCGAAGTTGCATGGCTCGATGTCAAGACGAAACTGACATACTTTTTTGTGTTATGGGCAGAGCTTTTTGTGGGTACCCGTGGAGGAACACAATGCTCACAAAAGAGATTTCGAAAATATCAAATTATTGCCAAAAAACTATAAAATTGGATGAAAAAAGAATCATATTAAAAAATCTTCTACTTAGTCCTCAAAACACAGTGACAAGGGGCGGGGAGGGGGTACAAAACGTTATGGACTTTCGAGAATTGAAAATATACATAATTTTGAAAATGAATATATATTATTCTAATAACTATTATTGTATTATTACTACTTATTGTATGTTGATAGTAATAAGAATAAATTAATATAAATATTAATAACAAGTTCTTTCGGTTATTGATTAATCTTTTTTTTAATGAAGTAAAGGTAATAATTATAAATTTAGTAAAACGGAAAAAAATTATTAAAATAACATTAAAATCTATTGTGATTAGAAAAACGAAGCTGGTTTTTGTTTTTTTTCCACGAAACGAAAACTCTCCAGCACATAAAATACCCGTATTCGTCAAGTTTGTTACAAATAGATTATTCCGTCGTACATTGTACATTATATTTTTTAATTTCTATTAGCGCCGACTTAAGTATAATTTTTCCGTAAAACTTTTAATAGCCGAGTTTCCTTAACATGGACACTTAGTTCAAAAGACGGCTCAAACATGATTAATTACGTTTCACTTTTCACTAAAATCGATAGGCTGTATGTTTAAATCATCGGCTTAGCCCAGCGGGTGCCATATTGGCCATCCGTGAAATAATCCCGCCATAAATAACTGACTGACGGCCGGTTGTGGTTCGCAAGAAAATTGGTATGACTGCGTTTATAATTTAAAATATTGTTTATGGTATGGTATTTACTCACTTTATTTGTAATAGGCAGTGTGTAAATAAAGCCATTGCTATTAAAGAAAAAACGTATTGATAGTTTTCAGTTTATCTATTGTTTATGGTCATCTGGTGCTGAACTCAAGTAGTCTGATAGTCCTAACTTTGGTTGATCAGACATTATCTTTTGACTGTATTTGTATTTGTGTTTTTTTTATCCTTGTAATACTGACAAAGGTTCCACACCTCTCCAACCGAAATAAGATTTGCTTCGCATGGGATTTGAGGGCGACCATAGTATCTCCCCGATAGAACTGTAGTTCTGCCATCTGTCAAAAGGCCAAATGTCTATGCACTGTAGATACCAATCAAGAGAGTCTACACGCTCGTGCAACTCTTTTAAAATAAAAAAGCAGATCTCAAAAATACATCTTATATGTTCCAATTTTATGTAAATCGTTTTACATATTGTAATAAAATATCGATAATAAACTATGACATTTAATTAAATTCCAAATCCATAGACAACGTAGCTCCTTTTATGTTCAATCGAATAGTCATAGATATGCAAATATTCTTGATTCCCTATTCACAGTCGAACTTTATCCAACACAATGAAAGCGGCACCTTTATAGGTCTACATTGGGTACTACTACTCTATAGGTCTCTCGGGAGATACTTGGGCACAGATAACATAATATTACTAACTGTACTACCAGTGCTAGGATTTCAAAGGTCGCCGATGTACGACAGCGAGGTACCACCGCCGCACTTATAATCCGCTTTTTATGTGAGATGAGTAGCAAACGAGCATGCAAACCACCTGATGTTAAGTAGTCGTAGCCCAGACACCCATGTACAAACACATACACAACTAAAATCCTATCTAAGCTCAAACGTAGATGCGTAGCTACTCCTGAGGACTAAGATGGTCGGCTCGCTTCAAAGTGTAGCCGAGGAGCGCAACTCTCCAACCGAAATAAATGTAATGCTTTACGGCGGATTATGAGGGAGGCGGTGGTATCTCCCCGGTTGAGCTATAGTTCTCCCACCTTTAAAGTAAATCTTGTATTTCGGTTGGAAAGTTATTGTTGCAACACTTTAAAAGAGGAGGCATTTGCCTCCTCTTTTAAAATCGGATATAAATAATAAATAAAAATATTAAAATTTTATCTGTTCCCATTCTGGCCTAAATAAGGAGACAATAAACATAATTTAAATTTGGAATAATTTGAATGTAAAGACGTTAAACGGTAGATAATACACAAAAAAAAAGTTTGCCAAGCGTACTTTACGGGGTCATTGCTCTTTAGTCCCACAATGGCGGACAGGACACGTTCAACAGCATTACAATTAAGAGCCAGCAATATGTATTCATTGGACCAATTTGCAGTCGATACAATATTTAGATAATCCAATTAAACAGACATACGCTCTGACCTGAATAAGAAATAGAACAGTCTTGTTGAAACTCAGCTGATTGGATTGTAATTGAGACAGATAGTTTCGATCTACGTTACAAATTTACAAAGACAGTGAAGTTATGTAACTAATAGGAAACTTTAGTCCGCACAATGGAGGCGGCATCAGGTTTCAAATTGGATTAAAATTTATTTAACTCTAGTCCGAAGTTTTGTAACAGCTATTAACACTTACAATTTTAACTAAAACAATTTCAAAATTGGAAATATTTATGATTTTAACACTTTGCAGCGCCCATACATTAGTATTGCGGGAGGCGGCAATAGACTGGAGCATATTTGTCTAGACTGAAGATACGACGACAATTCACTGAAATATTGCATTTTTAGCATCCGTATATCATCTACGCGTACACAGGCTTAATGTCTACCCTAATCTGATAGCGCCAACGTATATACAGTATTTTTGTTCGCCCGTAATCCACACAGTTTTGTACGTACAACACAGCTGTGTACAAACCGCGCAATACACAGCAGTCTTGTACACCATAGGGAAAGTGTTAAACTAAAATCACCGCGGTGTTTATAGGTGCATTAATATGTAACGAGATCTCACAATTAACGATTTTTAATTGCCGATATTTCAAACCAGTTGGATGGATCGTGGTCACGGCGGAACTGTGGTGGGGGAAGAAACTGTTGATAATTCCTACTGGTAGATTAATCTATCGTTTGTACATATAGCTCGTCTTTATCATTTTTGGGTTTCATAAGGAACCTGGGATCTTTGATTATTGGTAGATATTTGCTTATTAGACAGACATTTTCACTGTGGTGCTCAACATACAAATACATCGAGTCAGCCTTGCGGAAGGCGGACTAAACTGGAGGTGTCCTATCTAGACATGCGCCGGCAATTTACAGAAATATTGTACTTTTTAGCATCCGTGTAGCATCTACGAATACACAAAGGGTTCCGGCCGCAGTATTATAGCCGCCGATAACGATACCGTAAACACAGCATTTGTGTTCTCCCGAAATCCATGCAGATTTGTATCAACACAGTAGGTATGTACATCCGCAAGCGCGTTACGCCGAGTTCACAGCAGTTGTGCGCAGGGAAAGTGTTATGAATTTTACGGAACATAATGATTATGTGAAAGAACGAATCCTATTTCTACTTTTTTATACTTTGCGCGATCTTTGCCATTGACTTTATTCTCTACTCTAACTACAGTTAATGCCACTTAATGCTAGTTTTATTACTCAATTATGGCCTATCCATAGAGTGAATGCTAACTAGATATGTTTAAAATATATTTTTGATATAATAGGACTAAAAACATTGCATTGACTAAGTACAATATATTGAGATTTTATTTATTTTATAACCGCCTTTACATTGGTTTATGTGTGATAATAAAATAATTTCCATAAAAAAACAAGTGCCTTTAATGAAATTGCATTTGTTTCTTACTTTAAAGATGTTAATTTATTCGAATGTGGTTTTATTTGTATCTATATGTCGGCGCATATTATTTTGCATACGAAAGAGGTTACAACGCATTGCCTATGATGCCTCGAATATTATTTATGGAGATAACCGACTTTAGTTTATTTAAGTACAGTTTGGTTTGTTACATTAATTAAAGGAGAGCTGTGTATGTACATACGTTTATTATTTACTGCAAAACTCAAATGTCAGAGAAAGTGAAGAGTGATTCGGCCATCTGGCGACATATATATTATATACTTAGAAACGAGGCGACGTTCTTAGCCTCATCTCTCTATTGATGCAACAATGAAGTAAATGTATTTTATTCCTAAATTTAGATAAATGTAACAGATTACTTAAAAAGCTTAATTATGTTTATGAAATAAAGATGCAAATATTTTTTTACACGTACGTCAATGTTGTGCAAAGTGAAGGTATTTTTTATTTTTATGTGAGAAGGACAACGCGCATTGCAAACGAGCATGCTGACCACCTGATGTTAAGTAGTCGCAACGCAAAGACAACCACGTACATCCACAAACATGACTGAAATCCTATTTGAGCTCGAGCGTAGATACGATGCTTCTCCTGAGGACTAAGATGGTCATCTCGCTTCAAAGAACGATATGTGAGTTGATTATAAAAATATTACCGTGTGTCATGCCCACAAACCATTTCTACATCATTTTTAGTCTGTGGCTTCTGCCTCTACTATACTTTATATTAACAACGGCAAATTTTATTGCCTTTATTACGTATAATTATTATTCCCGAATGCCATAAAGTAACGGAAGTAGGTAGCCACCTAATTAAAAATATTTTTTATACTTCAATTACTTGACTGTAATCAATTTAGATACACCCAGGGTCTTTTGTGGGGAACAAAGGAAGTTTCGGAAATATCGAAGATTTGGACTTACAACTTTTGGGGAATTAGCGTGTCCCAAAAAATAAGTGACAAAGGAGGCCTGGATACACAATTATTTATTAAATATTTTCTTGAACTACTCGTATGAACTTATTAACATTTTGACGGTCAGTTGTTGTGTTTGGCAGAATCCGTGTATTGTCTACGAATACACAGTCGATGTGTTCGTAGGGTCTCTTGTAGCGCCTACGTACACAGCACTTGTGTTCGCTCGTAGGCTTGTATAGATGTGTATTGAAACAGCAATTGTGTGCAAGCCGTATGCGCATTGTAAAATAAAACACAGCAATCGTGTATCTTCCAGTTAAAATTTTGTTTTAACTGCATGTCTTGCAGTTAAGTAACTTTTGTCATTAACCAATCATTGTTCCACTACCTTCGCGGATTTGCTTACAGAAGGAATGGTTAGCTCATAGTCTACTATGCAGGTCAAGTGCGAATTGATAACTTTACAGGCCTTTAATACATACAATACTACCGAAAACTCCGAAAAAATCCTTTCGTTCTTCTTTACTGTTACAGCAAGTGACAATTAATTTCTAATACGCATAAAATTTAAAGGTGTCATGAATTCTGATCCTGAATATTCCTAACAAGAAGCCGGAAAAGCTGTCGCTCCAGTAAATAATTGGAGTACAGGTTAATGTTAAAAATCATTAATTGTAAATACAAGAGTTATTGAATGCAATACTGTTTTACTCTGTATTTGTATAACTTTACTATTAATACGTACGGATATGATTATAAGTGAAGGAAATAATTTGAAAAGGAGTAATAATAAAACAATATTAATATGGTCTCACATAAATTTATTTCTTCATATACATTATGTATAATTTTGCGAATCCACTGTGTCCCGAGACGCAGCGCGGGAATTTTTACAAAATTATAATCGTCTACAAACTCCTACTAAATAGTACATCCACACTTCCCGCCATAATGCATTCGCCATCTTTATGAGAGCTACCAAGCTTGTCCACTAGGTGTCAATGGTTGCAACTGAGGTAAAATTGAAAAAATATTTTACGTTCCAATCAAAAAGTAAAAAAGTTCTGTATATTCCTTATACATTAAAAATTTTGCATGCTTTTACATTATGCAGTTAAATGATTTAGCGCTATATTTAATATTTTTGTTTACTTTCGTTTTAAATATTGACAATACCAGCGTAGAAATGGTAGCCCTCATTGCATATAAAGTAGTAAAACTATGGTTATGTACTCTGTGCTGAATATACAGCAACAAAAATATACAAAACACGGAATGGCGAGTGGATACAGCACACAAAGACCTTTGTACTTTTTACCATAAACAAATCGGATTAAAATCGATAAGAAATCGAATGATTAGATATATTGATTGTAAAGAAAATAATTATTTTATTTTTTCATTACATTGATACTTTAATGAATTTCACAAGCAACATTCAACGTTAGATTTTAAAATGGTTTAAAATACACAAAAACTGCATAAATCATTCGATTTCTCAAATCACATGAAAAACATCGCAAAATTTACAATAAACAAATACAGTTAAAACATAAGTTACAATAAAATTCATAGAAATATTATACAATAAAAAAGTTGCCGTTTAGATGCACGGGAATAAAATTAGATTTAACACAAAATCAAGTAAGAGTACATTGAAAATTAGTAAAATCAGTCTTTTACATACAAATAAATGTAACAATCAATGAATTTATAAAACACAAATGGACTGAGGATAACATGTTTTTGTACTAAAATTGGAATTATTTTCATTTACAGCACCCTATGATGGCATCTTAAATCAACTTACGCTTTGTTTAAATGTATTAATTTGAAAAATATGAAATGGAACGGAATTGTTTAATAAAATTAATTGATTCCAAAAATATTTACGCATCTTGAGTCTTCATAAAGACGGGAAAGTAATTTTTTTTATATAAATATAATTTTATTTATTTATTCCCTTAAATTGTAATATTTCATAAAATACACG
This sequence comes from Phocides pigmalion okeechobee, assembly GCA_018251015.1. Classification (NCBI taxonomy): domain Eukaryota; kingdom Metazoa; phylum Arthropoda; class Insecta; order Lepidoptera; family Hesperiidae; genus Phocides; species Phocides pigmalion. The sequence continues at coordinate 7,961 of DWON01007288.1, forward strand.
AAAATCAATATTATTCGCTCTATTCTCAATAAAATTATAAACGAATTAATTATTGTAAATATTTATTTTCGGTTGACAGGTGCAAATGAAAAAAAATGTAATAAGGCCAAACTTAGATTTTTATTTTATGAAATATCTAAACTTTGGGGAACTTCTAAGTACAAATATAAGTATACTGTATTCATTATATTTCACATAAAAATAATCGTATTTATTCCTATTTCATATTTTTCAAATTATTCCAACAAATAAAAAGTTAATAATTGCACTGGCAAAGACGTAATGAAAACAACATTTACAACGAAAAACCATGATAATATTAACAATTAAGACTGAACAGTTTACCTAAGCTTAAAATATATGGTTTATACAGGAGATCGACTTCATGTGCGTACAGGAGCGTTCATTTTAGAACCTTTGAATTATAGAGTTTCACAAAGATTGAGAAACTAAGAATTGTCAATGTCAATTTGAATACAAATATGTCTGACTTTGACTATTGCTTGAATTTGTCTTGAGACTAGTAAAAAAATCTTGTAGTTTTGAGACTACTATGTGTGGTAGCAATAGAGCCTATCGTAGAGTAAATAATATGTTTTTATTATTTATTGTTAGAGGATAATGTAATTCAAGTCAATAAATATTTGTAACTCGTTGTCAATGCCATAATTTAACATTAGATCTTTTACTGTTTGTCAATGTCAAAACTTGACATTCGCGCCATTTTCTGTTGTCTGCGCTTTTTTAAATATGGTTTCTATAACGAACGCTACCTTATAAAAAGAATGTGTTTTAGTGCCGTGATTAAATAATGCAGGTATTAAAAAAGTGGATTAACAAAACATAGTTATGATACATTAACGAAACACAAAGAGTTTAAACTATGTAGTGCTACCTCAAGTGTAATAAAGATTATTAATTAGATTTATTATTCGGATTATATTGTTGTTCGTCAAAATTGAATAAAAATAATTATTTAAATGTCATTGTTTGTATACTGAGTCGCATCTCTTAAAAAGAATAATATATAGAAAAAAAAAGAATTAAAAATAAAATAATGTAAAGCGGAATGGATACAAAATAAAGCCTCATATATTGAATGTTATCGTATAATTAGTGTATGAATAGCGATCGCAAAAATCTGATTCCCTATATTAAATCGAAAAAAAATAAAAAATAACTATCAATGATAATGATTCAGTTATCATTAAATATTGTTTAAGGGGAAATAAATGATGAAAAATGAAAGTTAGGCCGAAATGAAAATAAAGTTGTCGTTATCAAGTGACAAAATTTCAAAATTTGGACAAAGGTTTGGCGTATTTGTTTAAAATCGATTATTAAATCGATTACTGCCGTATGATGACTCAGATTGTATTACAACTCGATCGGTCGTAAGCTAAGAAAAAGCTGCACATTTAACATATAAACGAATGAAGCTTCTCTTCCCACTAGTATAAGCATCGAACCAGCTACGTACGCGATTCATAACGAGTAATAATTTCACTATAACCTCAATGTAACAATTCCCATTTAATCTACGTATTCTCACAAATTTACTGATAATATCGATAACTTTCATTTAATTCCGATAGCTACATGACGATTGGCAGTAACGATCGATCGTGTAAACCGACCGAATACAGATTATAATTAATTTTAGAAGATTCCATTAAATATTGATCGCGTTTCGAATGTCATATACCTATGTTAGAAGCTCAAATTTATTTATACGTATCGATAAAATGTAGGTATATATTGTATAAAAGGAGTGGAAAACCTAAATTCTTACGACAACTAGGCAAGGGGTCACTGTAAAATATTAAACGTAGGTACTACACTTAAAGATAGCTTAATATAGATAGTGATGAGTTGCGAATTCACGTTATCGACGCTAAAAAGCGCAAAAACAATCAAAATACGTTCAATCGATTAAAATTTAATTTTGATTATCGACTCGAAGTGACTCGGGTACCCCTTACGACGCAAATCGATCTCTCAATCGATTCCATATCCACTCACAATTCGATTGTACACGAATCGCGTCCTTCCTACACGTTATTAACATTACAACACACCGACAAAACATTTTCTACCTAATAATAGATATGTCATCGAATCACTGTCTTCTATGCGGCAGTGATTATTTAAAACACATACGATTACCAAAGAAATTGTATATGTTTAGATGTCGTTGTTTTCCGGATAGTCTAAAATACAGGACCTTAACACTTACGTATTGTTTCCTGCAGTTTTCTTTATAAACTCAAGAGACGCAAGCATATTACGATGTGGCATCTAGACATATACAAAATCTTTGACGACTTAATCTACTTGAACGTAAATTGTGACAAGCGTTCCGGGATTAACGATTAGAAAATAATCATAACTGGGTCATAACTGGGCAAGAAACGTTACATAAAACACACAAATTACATGTAGTCCGGGTCTATCTATTTACAACGGCAATTAATCTAAGCATGACTGATAACTTCCACACGACACAGCCGATTCGTCTAATGAATTCGTATTGCAGTAATGAAAGACGTTACCATAATATACACTAGTTAAAGTATTTAACACCCAATATGAAAAATAAACTTCTAATTACAGCTGCAATAACTATTTATACATTTTACAACATTTATGTATCATATTGATATAATATGTGACGATCAGAATTGAATATCATATAATTGCGTATTAAGTCTCTAAGCGCACAGTTTTTTCTATAATTACATTATTTGTTAGCAAATTATAATTATCGCGGCGTAATTATTACACTGACGCTAAATATTGTTAAACGCATCTATGTCACGTGGACTTAAAACTGTTCATATTTAAGGAGTTTGACCACTACCGTATCATGACCGTACTAGGAACGTATCAAGAGCGTATCGTTATTAGTGGGAGTGGATACGCTCTGTAAATGGCAGTCGACTGTTAATCGAGGAGGGAACGGTTAAGTACACAGTCTGATACAAAAAAATAATATTTTGACAGCTACATCTTTTAATTTGTTTCCTTTGGAGACAATAGCAGTTTGTTGATAAAGCTACATATTTGTAATCTACATCCAAAATTTACACCACTGTATAGTTGAAAGATTAAAGAATTTATTATGTATATTGCGTACTGTAACGTGTCGCGCGGGGCGGAGGGGGGGGGGAACGCTGAGAACTTTGAGGTCTTTTCTCTGCATACGTTCAATGCTTACCTAACAGTTTCATGTAAAACATACGGCTGTGTTCACGCCGCATTCAATTTTTTGGCTTGATACGTTCCTATAACGGCCATGGTATGTCAAGGTATGGACAGACTCCTTTTAGAGATAAAAATAGCGAACAGCTGTTTATTAAAGATCTATCTATTGGTTAGATAACAGGGTTGAATAATTATTAATAGTCATTACCCTTTAGTTTCACAATCATGATTATACTGGTCTCAATCGTAAATATACATCATAAGTAACTTTCGTAGGCACTCATGAGTGATAGCCTCAAGGAATGGTGACCGATTGAACTGGTTCAACTTGTTCAATCGGTCGTTTTAAACGATAACGTTACTCGTCGACTTTTACGGCGCCCTGTCGTATATTTTCAAATCCACATTAAAAGCTAGTTACGAAATGTTGGATCAATTGTCTCTATTAAGTGGCCCTTCATTAATTACGTGAGACGTTTGTTTAAGGGTGTCAAGATGATTTTCACTAGTTTTAAGTGGGAAAAGGGGGCAGGGATTTCGGAAAATGTGTAAGAAACTGGGTAACATTAATTCAAACATATTTGTTTACTAAAATATGGACAATGATTGACATATTTCCACTGAAAACATGCATTTTACAAATCTTGCTTTAAATTGGTTAATAGTTAATTAAATTTCACCAAAGGGGGAGAGGAGCAAGTAGTCCAAACTATTTCACGTAAATAATGAACGTCCTCTTAGGAATTTGCAGTAACGTCATTACTGCGAGGTTACTGCCCTTATTCAGGGCCCCCGACCTTATAGGGCCCCAAAAGTTTTTGCATTAGCTTATATCACAAAAAGTAGAAATCAATTACTTCTATGTTTAATTGCGTACTTAGAACTATCGTCAACATTCCTAAGTTGAACTGGTCGATCAACACTTATTCGGATCAGGAATTTATTAAACCAATTTAGGAAACAAAACCAAACCAGATTTTTTTGAAAACAATAAAAATTATAATTAAAAACAGGTAGTGTGATAATTAAAATCATTTTTTACTTAGTATTTGTCAAAGGGGCCTCATTTTTAAACTCAGGGGCCCTGGCATGGAGACGGTCCTGGGAACCTGATTGTTCTACTTATCGTTTCGAATATAAATGTTGGATTTGCAAAAACGCCTAATATTTACGAAACTACGTACAATATTATGTACTCTAAGTTTATTATGGAAATTAAGATCTTTTTCTATGTTTTCATTAATGAATTCTATATGAAATTTACTATTAAAAATGATGTATATATTTTCATAAAATGTAGAGCCGCCATGAATTATTTTCAAATGGAATTGTCCATTTCACTTTTTATTTATTACGTCAATCAACGTAATTACTTATATGCACGTTAAATAGTTTCACTTTTATTGTATGCAAAATTCATAAGAATATTTCGTGGACTCTACGCGAAAGATCTATTTATTTATTTTTGTTTTGCTGCTTTTTATTTGTTTTTCTTATATTTTATGGTACAAATACGAAGTCTATTACAAATCGTATTAAAATTATTGTCGCAGGCGCTACCTGGTTTCCAGTTAGCTGTTATGACGGCCCTATATTCTAAATATTATTTCAATTGCTGAGATGAAGTTTACGTTTACGATTACGTACACGAGTAAGCAAATCAATGTTTATTATTAAAGTTATACTCCGTTTGGCGTATGGGAAAATAAATCGAACATTTTTAACGGGAGACAAAGTTGTATACGATTATGTAACACATAATTTTAAAGGTGGTAGAGCCGTTAGAGCTCGCCCGGGGCGGCACCACCGCCACCCTGATATCCCGCCGTAAAGCAACATGTTCTTCATGTATTGTGTTTCGGTTGGGGAGGTGTGGTTGCCGGATACATATTATTGGA
>DWON01007289.1:0-13060 GCA_018251015.1 Phocides pigmalion okeechobee
GACTACCGTATTAAATTACTTGAATTGAATTTTTTTCCGCTGGCTTTTTCTCCCGGTCAACCAACAAAATAAACAACAGTTACACTAAAATGTTTCGTCGCTTTATTTAATTTTTTTACTGACCTAATTTTGTAATCTTATTGGCAAAGTTTTGTTATTCCAAACATAAACAAGTTAATAAGTCGAAGTTGGGAAAGTAGTATTTTCTCACGACAAGAAACAGGCGCGTTTGTGAATTTGATTTATAACCCTAATCCGTAGTTAGTAAGGAAAAACAGGTCAAAATCGTATTAGAAGTAATTTGTGCTATCCATGTAAATAATAATACGCACCTAATAATTATTTTAAAATGGTTCTATTTATTATAATGTAGTCGATTAATGTAAAAGTCTATTCCTATATAATATCTGGTTAATTTTAGTGCCTGTTGCCAGACTGTCACAGTGTCACAATGTTAGCTGTTCGGAGCAATAACTTAATTACTGTTCTTTAATCTGTACTGTTTACCGGTTCCCTGTAAATAACTATACATAGTCATTTAGTCACATGTTGTTGTCATATTACATGTGCATACTTATATTGACTGTTTGATTGACTCTGTTAATTGACAGTTTTAATATAATCGTCCTGTTGTGATGAATAAAGAGAAAAAAATGTTTTTGAACTGTATAAGTTATTTTAAATAGCTACACTTTAGAGTTTCTATTCAAATACGTTTAAAATTAGAATTCATCGTAACGGAAATCCCATTTTAGGTCATGCAATTTATCTGTACCAAAAATGTCACCAAAAGCTTGTTAGAGCCTGTACAATCGTACATAAAATCAAAAAGTTATTTAGTTCTGATTACGGTGCATATAACGTGGTTTACTTTGCTTTTGAGCGTGAATGAACGACGTAGAAGCCTTAAATTTTTGAAAAGTTACAAAAATACTAATTTTAAAGTATAATTGTGCAACATACAAGAGTCTTATAATAATTTCAAAACTAGTTTTTAAATATCTTAGTAGTACTTAGCCTTAGCTTCATTGGTACAAAAGGTCAACAAGCAAAGAAAATTCAAGTAACAAAAATACTAGAGCCCCGGATTTCGGTTTAAATATAAGTAGGTATCTTTACTAAGTAATAAAAGCCTTAACAGAGCGGGCGATGAAGTGGTGTAGTAAGTTATATTAGTCACGTTCCAAATAAAAGACCTTTTCATGAGAAGTGGATAAAAAAACGGTTACATCATCTTTGTAACCTGAATCTAAAAGCAACAGAGAGAGTGATTAAATAAAACTATCCCTAGACTTTAGTACACTGAAGGGAACAAAGAATAAATACGCGTGGGTAATATAGGGCAGTCTTATACAATGTTATTCAAAAGGCCAAGTGTAACGTACGTGGGCAGTCGTCAAGATTTCTATCATTATTTAAAAAGTATGTAATGAGTGTATAGAAAGCATCTAGGTACTATATAGACTGGTTTTTATATTTTTCGCGCGACTGAAATGTCATTAAAATTAATTTAAAATCATATCATTTTTAGATTAATATTACGAGTAAATAAATTATTAATTAATTGAACACATTTACACACATTCTTATTAGCAATTTGTATTTTTATCCATATGTATCAAAATAAAGGACATACATTAAAATAATGCGTTAAAAAATGTGATGATCAGAAAATTTAACGTATTGTGAATTATTTTTATCATCAGAAATTAACTTAATTTATCCCTATAAAAATTAACGATCCAAGTGATACTTAACAAAATTTTATACAACATAAAAATAAATACTTTAAAATACACTCTTCGTCACACAGTAAAGTAAAATAGTCAATGGTGTGTAGGTAATACTTTAATGGACAGAATATACAAATTTATGCATAGTTTTTATGGATTATATTCGGCTTATTATCCGTTGAAGCTAAAAGAGTATACTGTTTGTAAATACACTTCCTAGTTACTGTCTAGGCACATTTGAGCCGTTACTTATTTGTAAGGATAAGATTTCAATAATCCTCGAGGACAGAGATTGAACACGGTTATCTATCACCGCTGCGCCTTTCCAAATAAATGTGAGATGTCGAAGAAAAATTTATTGTTTCTAGAAAGTTTTATTACTGAAAATAATGTATTATTCAAATTGTTAAGTCTGAAAACGGTGGTAAAAGTTTCTTATTACTGGCGATGAGAGCATTTTTCATTTTTATTACTAAATCCTTAAATGTAAATTATGAAATGCCACCATTCTCCATCTGTCTGTCTACGCTTATATGCGCTCATAAAGTTTATTAAAAATGCTGAAAGTGACAATGGTAAAGCTAGGTTATTAGCAGTGAAAATTAAGCTTAGCTCAGAAGAAATTTAGAGGACTATACCCACTATATAACACCCACAATTGTTTTGTTAACCCTGCTTTGTATGTTATTTAGGGTAATTATTGTATTTTCTATGATTTATGATATGTTGCCCTACGTTACCTTTCCAAGTATATATATAACAATACTAAAATATTTGTTAAAGATTATAAAGTATAAAGACCAATCAAGGCAAAAGAAAGCTATATCTTAAGATTTATTTTATTTTAGGCAAGGGTTCTTTTGCGCATGTCCATTTAATAACTTTTATTTATGTATAAAGCGATATATATGTTCTTCTAATATTTTACCTACATACAAAAATACGTTTTGACAAGATTCTATATTTTATTTCACAATTATCCAAATTCCTTGAATTACGTTCCTGAGCTATTTTTGTAGTTGGAATAGAAAATGTTATTCTGGCCGATACGCCAAAAGCTAATTCAATAGGAAATAGGCTTAAGTGACTGGTGTACTAAAATAATCGTATTCAAAGCTAAAGTCGAAAAGAGATGTATTTTTAGAAAACGGACAATTTTTGCTGCGATATAAAACTGAAATATACATTAATATTTATGTATATACTTAAAAGTGAGGCATGTATAGCTACAGGTACATAAAAGGCCCTTAATTTTATGTATAGAAGGTCAATGCACATAAATTAATTTTGTCTGTGCATGTTTTAATAACTTGCAAGTACAAACGAACACACAGTTCCCGTGCTGAAACCTCTAGCGTCTATAATGAAATCACATATAATTGATACCTAACCGGAGCCTTAAGTCAACCTTATATAGTTACTATTCTTTTAGGATAAGGTTAGAATACGTCGCGTAAGTAACTCTCTTTTACTACCCTTTGAAGATGGCAGTAGAGGGATTCTGGATTTATAACGAAATGAAATGTTATTTTAAGAAAAGGTTTGCAGAAAATAATTAAAAATAATAATAAAAAGAAGAAAAAAAGATAAAAAGTGAAATGTGTATATTAATTGCATTTTATAAATTTTACTTATATGCTATAGCTTATTCGAGATTTTTTTAACACACTTGTCATTTAGTATAGGCTGATTTGATTTCTAGTAGTCGAGTTTTATACAAATGCTTATAGAACAAGGTGAATAAACCATAATAAAATAATTAAAATGGTGTGAGGCTACACATGAATATATGAACGTTTTACAAATCTATATAGCGAAGTAAATGAAGTCATGAATAGTTTGATAGGACAAGACAAATAATTATGATATAATAATGGTGTAAAGAAATTTACCGATGAATATGATCTGTACTCTGTGGCACGATTAGGTGCGCCGTCATCGCCCGTCTCAGCGGGTCCCACGGGCGCAAATCCAATTTACCAACTTGTATCACGTTATTGTGTCACTACGGCTTGCCACTGAAATTTTCTCCAAACAAATATTGTTATAGACGCTATAAAAATATAATATTTACAATAAGTGTCGTGTTCCATTTTATACACAGTGGTGAGTATAAAACAAAGAGGTGCTTAAATTTATTTGCCTAAAACCAACATGTTATTTTTTGAACACGGCTAGAGTCCTTATAACCATTTACTATAACACACTTATTTAAGCTTACTTCGAAATATGGTATTTCTAAACACAATTGTAAAGTGTTTAACAATATGAAAAAAATTGATATACCTCATTATATGAAAAATGTCGGCGTTCATCGAATTATTATTTTTTCAAACGTTTGCCTTTCGGAACTTTTCTAAATATTATCTGTTTGTAGATGAATGTTTTTATTTAATTAATTGCTGCTATGACTACATTTTATACAAATCTAACATTCGTATAATCCATGCAACCTTTCCAAAAAATTCTGAAATCCTTTCTTTTATTCCATTTTTAATTCATATTTTTTCCTGTACTTTTGTATCAGACATCACTTACCCTTTTCGTATTACAATTTCACAATATTTGGTTTTATACAAGTAAATTGCGATGATTTCATTCACGGACACGCGTGTCCAATCAATAATTCTTTTGCAATATTCTGTTGTTAAGCTGTTATTAATGATGGATATTGAGCACTTCAGTTCAATGTTTTCTATTTCTTTATAATTTTTCATAATAATAATGATGAAAACCTTGAAACTAGTTATCTCTTGAAAAAGCTTAACATTATAGTTTTCTATTAAACTAAACTACCTAAAACTTTTCTTATGAAACTTTACTTGCTTCAAAAACAATCTTAACATAATTAAAAAGTACGTGCGGGAATCAAAAACAAATGTTTTGAATTATTAGCGAAGACAATATCCTTTAGATTTTGGCAGTTAGTCGTCGCAGAGTAGAAATATTGGTAAAATTGTTGTGGAACGAATCACTTTACCATCACCTATTTCTGCTTTATGGTAGCAGCTGTGACCTATGTGTGGTAGGACAAACTTAAATTACATTGTTATGTTTCAACATAGTTCTCCGGTATAACAACGCAATTGTGATGTTTTTTTCATAAATAATATAACAGCAACTGAGAATGCATTCTATGTAATCGTAAATGTTGCTATGTGTATTTCGGTAACTACATAATTTCTTAAAAAAAACATGCCTGAAATTTAAATCTGAAACATGTTTCCGGGTTGAAATGGGTGTAACCGTGGTACCTTTATGGCCGAACTATACAGGTTATACTTCCGTGAGACGAGTTTGAATTAGGAGGCCCATTTACATTATGATTTAGTTTGGAATCTACATCAACTTTAATCACTTGGATTAAGTACCGAATATTTTGTATTTTTAATATCATCCGTTGGTCGCAAAGGTATTTGTTGCAACTTTGTGATTAAAAAAACTGCTTATAATTATTAAAATACTTTCAATTCCCCTTTTGTGACACTATTGACATTTCCAAAAAAGAATTAGATTATCAGTTGCTAGTACTATTCTACAATGAATCATAACAATGAGTCTATCGACTTTTACTTATGCTGATAAACACTTTAATCCAACGTTGCCAGAATAATGACTTCAAAAACCTCGACCTCGTCTTCCTTAATTATTTTAAAATCATCGTGATTGTTACACACATTAAAAGCTATTTAAATATTATTTATTTAATAATTAATTGACTTGTAAGAAATTAGGATATCTACGTTTAATGTCCCCAATAAGATCTTCGACACATTTCAAATAAGAAATTGTAATGCAAATTATACACTGTGACCTAGAATATCTTCATTCTTTCAAATCCTTCTTAATACTAGCAGCGTGATTTGCATCACAAGCAACTATCATTGCCTATTTCAATTCCCAAGGGCTCGAGTCCAATTTCCAACTTCTAGTCTGTTGTTGTGCATCAGCGTATTGTGAATTGTTTCATAATAAATAACTTATAATAGCAGTAACTCATTTCCATTTCAATTTATCCTTAACACGATAAAAAATTTGAAACTGTAGGCAAAGATTTATTCACTTTTAGTACAAAGTCTGAGGTTTACGGCGAAAATTTGCGGGTATTATAAGTTTTAATTAGGCTTAGACAGTTTAATTACTTATATAAATTTTAATGTATAAATTACCATCATAATTCCGTTATAAAAATATTTTAAGATCCCGCCTATCCAAAGAGTCATCAGTACTCTTTTATGAATATACAGGTTATTTATTTATTTGTCTTTCTATCATAGGGTTCTATTTCTATAATAGTAATTTGTATATACCTAATATTTGAAAATGTCGGGAAGTTAAAACCCAAAACAATATACATTAAATGGTAACTATTGAGATGGCACGTTAGGAATGGTATTAATCTTGTAATAATTTCCGTCAGATATTATTGAACAAGCTTGAGCAGTACAGAAAACATTGCAACAGAATTGAAAAGAATCTTGAGGCTCAAGTAATATGTATAATATACTTTACAAGGCTTTTGAAGGAAAAAAGTAAAAGAACATTCTATTAATTTACATTTATTGATTATGATAAATGATAAATACAAATTCACTAGAAAAATATTAAAGAGACAAAATTCGATTAAATAAATTAGTCACAACTGAAAAAAATAATTCAGCACAAGAAAATGAGATTGATGGCGATAGTATAAAAAACATGTTTTTAAAAAAGTCTTTTACACTTGGCTTACCATAAAAAGATTAAATTATAATGTCACGGAGAGTCACGGCCGCTGCGAACTTAATTCATCAACAAAATGGATTACACCAAATTAGGCTTATTGTCTCAGCAACTAAATCCCTTATGACCTAATCGTGTAAAGATAAGCTATATGGATAATGTCTATACGTATATTACGAACCACTTTATATTGTTTTTTAAAGGTACCACCGCCGCGTTCATTATCTTTCGTAAAGCAGTATTTTTATTTCGGTCACAAAGAGGCCTAGATCAGAGGAGTCTTAGTCCTCGGGACTAGTAATGCATCTATGCACGTCGTCAGGCACGACTTTCATCCTCTTTAAAGTTGGATGTTGGTGTCGTAATTTTTACAACAACAAATAACTTTGAACAGGCTATTATATATTTAAAAAAGGACATTATTTGTTCTCATTTTTAAAAGTCGATTAAAAGCTTTCTGATCCATATGCTGCGACATCTCTTGAGTTGATTAAAGTCTTACTACCTTTGTTAGCCTCCAGTCCAGTGCTCCAGTGCTGATTTATTGAGCTTATATTATATCCCTTGGTGAAAGCCCTACTTGACATTACTTGATAGATTTAATTTTATTTATTTTTGTAAAATATATTATGATTTTATAACACCCACATTTATTACACGTCATCATTATAATAACATTTTTTTAATCGATCGAGGCGATTTCAAGAAGTTACATAGTTAAAAATATAAGTTTAAGGATATTTTATACAAGAATTTTTGTTAAAAGTTGCAACAAGATATACTCGTACTTACTGAGCACGGAGAGTCTCAAGAATCCAGCGCAACCTATGTATACAACGCTGTTCAGTCTAGAATCTTAGCGAAGTTTTGTTATGTAGAATTTCAGCGAAAACATACTTTAGGGTTGACTACCGTTAAATTTGTCAGGACTTTTAAAATCAAAGACTGAAATCTTATCTTGAGTAAACGTGTTACAACTCCTGAGGACTAAGACATTCGTCGCGCTTATAGGTGTACCAGACATATACATATATTCAACTAAAATACAAGAATCGTTGAACGGAGCTTGTATTTATATTATCATTATTACATATTATTCCGGTTCCACTTTTATGGGAGTCTTATGTAATGGCAGATGGGTATTTAGCGGCTCGATAGTGGAGATCCATAAGTATAAAATAAATTTGACTACATCCACAATAACATGCGATAGGCAACTTCCTAGGAATTTTCCTTAGCGGATTTCGCTATATAAAAAGATATGTAATTATGCGGCTTAATGTCAATTAGTGTACATTGATGGATACTATTTTTAAAACAAAATATATTTTCTTTTAAGTTATCTAATGACGCAAAATATCATGCTGATATTACGCGATAAGAAAATCATTTAATTTGAAGGGCCTGTTATCGGTGACTATTATAAATTATTTTGCTATATGCTTAATCTCGTTCAATTCCACCTGGACAAACATGTGCTATTTTATCTTACGTCAGTAATCGGCCGTCGATTGTTATAATTAATACTGAACATTCTAAAATGATTGAATTCATTTAGTGGAGCTGAAAGTAAATATATTTTTATATGGGGAATAAAAAATAAATAGATTAGACACATTAGTCGGACAATCTGTATCTCGATAATAGCGCCACCTACCTGTGTAGCTAATGAACTATGCAGATGATGGCATAAGCTCACAAAAAAAAACAAAATCCGTCAAGCCGATTAAGGTAACAATTATACACACACCGGAATTAAATATATATTAAGATATAGCAGAGAAATCGTTGTACGTACATAAGTATGCGTTTGTAGCTTTGTTCTTGGATATTGTACAAGGTAATAGATGAATTAACAGACAGACATAGATATATTACATGGCTTACTAGGCTTTTTATGCTTAAAAAATAGAAGATGTTGAAAATAAATTGACAAGCGTTTTTGAGATTCTCAAAATGCACGTCAATTCAATTTTCATAACTCATTGATAAATATTTTATAGGCAAGAATATACGGGATGATTGAGTAGAATTCTTCGTGAGTCTATTCTTGAGACCCTTGCGCCTTAATTCTGCAATTTTAAGTGCTGCTTTTATCTGGTTGAAAAGTGTCCTAAGGAAGGGAGGAAAGATTTAAATGAGAAGTTACATCTTAGTCTTCAAAAGCCGAGATGCATCTAGGATTAACCCTGTAATAGACTGAAAATTAGCTTGAAAAGGTATAAAAATATCCTGTAAATTGCCGTACCTTATATTTTATTCACGAAATAAAGAAAGACCGATGGATGGGGATTATACACCTTTCTACTCTTTTAACATAATAAATACGTATGCGGAACCAAAAGGCTTCCAATTTGGTTACGGCATTGTTGACTGATACGGGTTGACGTTTTCGTGACATCTTTTAGCTTAAAAAGTCACAATATTATACTGTTGGCTTAGGTATACCCATTCTCTTTGAGATACGGATTTTCTTATATATACATATATCCCCTTATATATCGTTGTATTATTATACTCTTTGCAATATGTATCATCTATGTAGGATGGTTTAAATTTATCGACAGAAGGATTGATACTAAACCGTAATAAAGCAGTTCGCAATTTGTAATTGATTAAAGCCATATAAAGCTTACTATATGAAAAACACTTAACACTGAGGTTCAAAGTCGTAAGTTTTAAATCTATTGTGTCTTCTCTTATTTATCACTCATACAGCATTTAGTCTATTTTGGCTTTGGGCTTTATGCTGGTACGTATGATTAATGATATTATGTTATATAGCAGTTCATAAAGTGTCTTCATTATTTTCGTTTTAGATTAAAACTATATTTTATACGTGGATCATAACTTCACCTATGTACATACTTGTAGTTACCGCATACAAACTAATAGAAAATGAGCATACATTGTTTAATATCGTTGAAATAGTGGTTAATTAAAAACTATTCTCTCAGTGTGATTAAAACAATAACATTCATTGGCGAAACTGGGGCAGAGGGAAGTTGATTGGAGTTGTGCTTATTATATTCGTTAAGCAAAATATTTTATTTCTGACTACAATTATTAAAAAAAGAAGTTTTAATCATTATTTTGTTACGTACATTATATGTATTTTCACACCAACAGTTACATTCAAGAGTTTCACTGCGTATTCTATAATCTTAGAATTTTTTCCCACATTGCTGGATATTTTTTGATTATTTATCTACTTGATAATATTTGATAAAAAAATCTATATAAGGTTATATTTTAATCTTCTTCATTGTTTTCCACATATAGAGTTGTATTAATTTCAGATAGAAATTGATTTCAATGGTAGACTGTCCTTCATTTGCTATATCCATTTCATAAAAAATAAAAATAATAGGAGTATTCTATATTTCTCAGCCTATTACCGTGAAGCCCCCCGGACCTTATTTCAGGAGTAACCTATAAAGTTGCCGCGCACGTATTCTATAAACCTTTATCACTTCTCGCAACTTCACCTCAAATATCTGTTTTAATATAACATTTCACTAAACGCTGTACCTCTTATCGGATATAACCCGATGACGAAGGCAGTCTGAGAGGCTGCAATCGATACATACTTTAAAGCAATTTACATTAAATTACATTCTTGTCTCCGAGACAATAGCAGTAAAGGGCTCTTGGACACGGTTACCCTCTTACTGGAGAACTTTGGTTTTTCTTATACATTCCTTAGCTAAAAACTTTAGGGTATATTCTTATAAAACTAATTAAAAAGATCCCAACTGAGTTGTCGCTCAATAGTTTTAATTATTTTAAACTGTAACCTGTTTTTTGTGAGATTTATAAACACGTTTCTTTAATATCATATGAATGTGCGTAAATGTATTATATATTGTATATGAACTTTATTATACACTGAGGGACATATATTAAGCATCTGTTACATAATACTAATAATAGGTTAATATAGAAATCAACATTTTAGGCACATATGTAAAGTTACCACCTAATTTTTGTGAGTCAAGAATATTTTTTTAACATTTGCATTGTTGATTGGTTGGATTATTTCACGGTTAAAGATTATATCATTTTATCAGATAAATTACGCATTGTTGTAAATAATGATTTATTCCGTGTTGGTTCCGCATAAATTTTAATAGACTGAGTACCGCATGATGACTTCTAATGAAGAAATTATTGTTATTTACTTCGAAGTAATAATTTCTTCAGAAAGATTTGGCGTAAATATTCATATAGGTAAGTATTTATGGGGTCAATAGGTTAATATATTAGTAAATCGTTTTCAATGGTCAACTTAGTCACTGTAAATCCTATGTAATTTACTTTTAACAGGGCTAACCAAGGTATAATTCAGTTATTTGTAAATGATTGTGGTTGCCAAATTGCCTCAGCAAGGAAATTGAATCACGACCCTTATTACGCTTGTTTACAACTTTGGGTTTAATTACCGGTTCCATTTTCATAATAACGTGGGTTATCTTCAAGGTATAATGTTGGTGTCTTAGGACGCTAAAACTGTTACATAATAATATGCATCTCTTACATAGCTAACCACAGCAATACTAATAATCATAATATTTACAGCTTCATCCATCTATTATGGATCAAAATAAATTAAATTAGACCGACCAGCACTGTCTTCAACAACATCTAAATCAACTTCACATATCAAGCATTGCACAAATATTATTTTGTTTACGAAAACATGGCAAAAGCCCATTTATACATTAACTAGCTGTTTTTCGCAACTTTGCCTTCGTTTTATTAAAATAATTATGATATGGAGATAGATATAGATAGATACGGCGAGATATTCGCTTTTTAAATAACGACGATACTGCTTATCTAGAAAAATATCAACAATATGACTTCACTATACAAAGGTGTAAGAAGAGGGTCTACGAGGAAGGTCTTCAAAGAGAACCCACAAAGAGAATACGTAAAAGTTTTTTTTTAATATTCTACAAGAAGAATCTACGAAAAAGATCCATGTAGAATGCTTTTCAAAAAGGCATATTTGTTATGAAGGGAAAATATCTCTGATTCAATTTAAATCTAAATTGTCATTCGGTTGTTTGGCATTGTTGTCAATTAGTGATGCTGTGTTATTATGATAGAAAAGATGGGATCCAGAATTTTACTGAAAAGTATTTGCTTTACAGTACCCTAGTAACTGCGCAGTATTAGGTTTTAGAAATGCATGGCCAAAGCATAGTTTAGCCAGAAGTCCTGATTTATTACTTACAAACATACGAACAAAAATATAACTCTTCAAAACTATATAATAGTAGCTATTTATTCTGATTACACAGATAACAGCAGTTTTCTGTACTCTTATGGCAGACAAAGTATAACGCTATGATTGATCGGGGCTTACTTGGTATGTTCCAAGAGGTCGGAATCATACTGTGTTATTTTTATGAGTATATGTGGCTCGTTATATTATCTAACCTTCAGAGTACTTTACTACGTACATTTTATTTTACTACAGGGTAAATAATAAGCCCAAGATCTTCTATAGATTTTTATTTATTTTTTACTAAAAGGTTTAACTGAAACATATCTGTCTAATTTTTTTACATTACTTTTGATTTAAAAGATATGATAGGAATAGGTTTTTTTTTATTTTCTTTCAATTGTAATTTGAATATGTTTAAATTGGAAATTTTAAATATTGTTAACTACATACTGAATTTGAGTTGTTCAATTATACATACTTGGGATATGAGTTCTTTTACTACGGGTTCGATTCTCAGGTACCTAATATTTCGAAGTCATATACGTAATAATCATTAATCGTTTACTCTTCAAATATTTTCAAGAATTTGTGGTGCACTATACATATTATCATAAGGTCGGTAAGAAAAAGAATGTAAAAGATTTAGATCAAGACGTATAAAGACGTCTTGATCGAAATCTTTTACATTCTTAGACGAGACACCTATCTAGAAATGGTATAGTAATCATTTGAAAATTATAAATTAACAAAAGAGAACAATAACTACAATATTGGGTAGATTAAAATTTATATAATTATAAGCATTGAAATGAGAGATATCTGAATAATTTGGGTATATAAAAGTGGCAAAGGTGTGAGAGTCGCGAAAGTTTTTCCTCGTATGAAATAATGCGTAAGTGTATTACCGTAAATTTAACTTACATTGGCCGATAGTAAACATAACATGTAGGAGTAATTACGTTGATATTTAAAACCGAAGATATGCGCACCAGTAACAATATACAGAAGCCCTTCTAAACTTTATTATTATGTGGTCCAGATTAATAATAATTAACAGTTGTCAATAAAAACACCGTAATGTGTTGATACAAATTTAGAATATAATGGTTAACGTCAGATCTTCTTCAATCGTGAGTACGAGTATGATGTCAAGAGTCAATTGCGACGTTCGCTTTGTTCCCAAAGCCTATGAACACTAGACCTGCATCATTTTGTAAAGAGTGATTATTATGAAGGATTTTGTGGATATCGTTATTTTTATTAAGCGGTATTCAAAGATTCAAAGATTTATTAAGCAAATAAATAATTTCACAAACTGTACATTCGTAAACAACTGCAATAGTTATAAAGACTGTGTCGCAGCCGTTTACGC
>DWON01007290.1:0-13059 GCA_018251015.1 Phocides pigmalion okeechobee
TGGACGCGGATGCGTTCCTACTCTTGAGGACTAAGATGGTCGCCTCTAATAGTGTGTATCCGGCAACCACACCTCCCTAACCGAAACACAATACATGAAGAACATGTGACTTTATGGTGGGTTATGAGGGGGGTGGTGGTGATGCCGCCCCGGGCGAGCTCTAACGGCTCTACCACCTTTAAATTATATTTAACATGCTCTAAATATTAATTTCCATGTCTAAGAATTACGCGAACTTAGCCTCGCTAATAGCTAATAAATAAAAATAAGTAATAATATACGTTTGTTTTAAAATAACTGCTCTTTAAGTGTTGATTAGTATCGAAGCTTGGTTTTTCCAAATATTATTATTTTCATCCAAAATAAAACAAAATAAAATGAATGTTGTTCTGTGGCAAAAAATAGCGACTCATAATTCATATAAATTGACATTTGTATTATTAACACTTTAACTGCGACGCTTATATATTAGGTCGGGTCAGCGTTGCGGAAGGGGGCACTAAAGTGGAGATTATTTCTCTAGACTGAAAATACGCTGACTATTCACTGAAATATAGTATTTTTAGCATCAATGTAGCATCTACGTATACACAGACGTAATGTTCGCCACCAGTCTTGTAGCGCCGATGTAAACATGGCACTTTTGTTCGCTCGTAATCCATACAGATTTGTATGTACAACACAGGTGTGTTGTACATACAGTGTTGTACGCCGCAGGGAAAGTGTTAATTTATATTATACGTGTATCTGGTATCAAACCTTACGTGTGTATGTGTGAATTGCACCTATGACCACACCCTGAATGAACACTAGATAAAAACACAAATATTTTAAATATTTTTATATGGTACGGCAATTTATAGTGAGCCCGTAACTCTGTCCACATCATATTTAAGAGAATAGAATATACGCATATCATATTTCATCCGCGTTTTGTCGACGCCGCTGGTGACAAGAGGGCTATTTCATATCTCGCGCAATGAATGCGGTCGCTATTCAATGCAGGAATGCGATCAGCTTCTTGGTATCATGCCACATTGTGTAGTTTAGACTTTTTTATAATTCCTTTATGCACTTTTATATTTAGGTTAATTAATTATGTACCTATCTAAAACCTTTATACTACAATTTATCTCAGTCTATATACCAAACAAAATAATATAAGTTTCATTTAAATCTGTGAAGTGCCCGATGGATGGACAGACCGACAGACAAATAAATATTACGTAAATCTTGCTATTGTCTTTGTTTCGGTATATTCACTATATTTATAACAATGAGTATTAAAATAAGATTTTAATAAGTATATTACATGTACCAACACAGCTAACATAGTGTTTTATTATTTGTATAGAATAGAAAAATACATATGTATTTATTACTATTTATATTTTTATGTATGTGTGTGTGTGTGTGTGTGTGTGTCATATTCAATTCTACGAAGAAGCTATAAAAAAACTGTTTTTGCGGATACGTTTTAGTTGCATAAGACTATTTACATACGTATAGTAAATACGTATTTACAATACCGTAGATTCTTTAACATATCAATATAAATGGTAAATAATCAAGGTTTTTAAATTGATTTTTATGTTGTTAATGATATAACCATTTTTCTTTAAAACTTTGACCGCGGCGCTGATATATTAAATCGAGTCAGCGTTGCTGGAGGCGGCATTAAATTGGAGCTGTATTCTTTAGACTAAACATGTGCCGACAATTCACTGAATTATAGTATATTTTAACATCCGTGTACATCTCCGAATACAAAGACGTTGTTTCCGCCCGCAGTCTCTTAGCGCCGACGTAAATGCAGCAATTTTGTTCGCCCGAAATCCATGTAAATTTGTACGTATATTACAGTCGTATACAAATCGTAAGCGTGTTTGTTGCGCCGCGCAATACACAGTAATGTCGTACCCTGCAAGAAAGTGTTAGAGGATTGAAATCCTATCTGAGGTCGTACGTAGATGCCTAGTTACGTTGAGGACTGATAGTTGGCTAGTTTGGGTGTAGCTGGAAAGGTAAGGATTTTCGTATATAAACGTAGGTACTGTGGATCTATATGGAACTTATGTAGGGCCTATATAGGGAGTAAAACAAAAAGCGATAAATTAAAAATACTTATAAATATAATAATAAGAAACATAAAATACTAAATAATTTATACAAATATTACCGGGTTATCGTGTTTAAACGTATATTATTATAAACAATTATATATATTATATACCCATTTCTGGAAAAAAGGCTCTTTTGTATGTGTGATACCAAAACGAACATATATTGAGGAGCCTCAAGGCGGGGCCACGCGAACATATTCCCCTAAGGAAAATACGGAATTCGCAAGTTTGCACAACCTAAATACGGACCATATTAATGCTCTAACAACATTATGAGAACGAGAACATTCTAAGAATATATCGATTTATTCTTATACGTACCTGCTTTACACGTAGATAAGTTCTGACCGTACACGATCCATATTTCATACAAATTATTCAGGGTGGTTGCGGTGGGGGAGAGGGGCGAGTTGTTGTAGGAAGGTACGGAACACGCGGGGGAGGTGGGGGCGACTGCGCCACCTCCAAGATGGTAATTGCTTTTCTCTAGAATAGAACCGCTTATATGAAGTTATGGCCTTATAACTCTCACTTTGAGTCGGGCGTGGTAAGAGCTTGTTTAATTACATTTTGTACGGAAAACAGACGGAACCTTGTCTGTTAAGTTACGTTGTCATCTTACTGTCTTGGTTACAAATAAGTACTTTTGCAATACAATTACTTTTTAGTATTATTTTTAGATCGTTAAAGCTAGTTGGCGTAATTTTCGCGTTTTTTTAGAAATTTTTGGTTCGGTTGGAAGTCTCAAGCCACTGTAAAACTTTGGGATAATTGTTCGCTAGATGCTTCCATTACTTAAAAAAGGATAAGCTCCTTTTTTGGGGGTCTGTTAAAAAACTTTTATCTTAGCATAAAAATAAAACGGGTGGAAGAGGGAAGATGATGTAAAGCTTATATTAGACACACTCACACATGCCCCCATATCAATACATCTCTGTAACAATAACTATACAACGTCCAACTAATAATGGGGTGTTGACGATTGCAGCGCCTCTAGCGGCAAATATATAGGCAATTGCCTTTGCAGGAACTTCATTTCATTAGTCGGTAAAATATTACGTTTCATTTGTTTGAAGATGATATTTTTGGGAACCATTCGTATTTTGCCTGCGACGCTTCCACCGTCACGTCCATTTCTGGTTTATAACTGGGTTACGTGTGTCGTGGTTTAAGGGACGTAGGGAAAAATACTTTTATGAGGTGGTTTGTCTTGTAATTTGAAGCCGAAGTGTTTGAAGGGTGTGGTGGAAAGTTGATAGAACTACAGTTCAACTAAGGAGGTACCACAGCCGATCAGAGACGTTATTCTTGTATTTCGGTTGAAGAGGCAGTTATCGGTTACATTTAGACGCGGGGCAATCATCTAACCCTTAAGAGAAGCAATGGAACTACGTTAGAGTTCTGTAGACTTCATGGATCTGTTTTATTAAAGTCTCTTCGTAGAGAATTTTATCATTTAAAATGAATGTTATTATTTGAAGAATGTTCATGGTAGTCATCCCCTTATGGATATTAAAATTGTTTAGATATTATTCATTTCAGTTAAATCACGAAAGTGCGGTCCACTGGCACTGTCAACTTTGCTAGAAATTTCTTATCTGCTGTCTCACCGCGCATTCCGGTTTCAAGCTACTAAATCGATTTTATAGAAAACAGTAGAGATTAACTTATTTTCTATATGAAGTTGTTTACGGGTGTTAGTAACTACGCACCATTAAGTAGGCTGTATTCATGATCGTTCCTCTCATCCTTATAGGAAAAAAAAAAACATTTTTATTTCTTTGATTTTTATTTATGTTTGTGTGCGAAGAGTTGTATGTTTTATCTTTTGACGTTGGTATTTATGTAAATGCAGTCGTAAGCAGGCGTGAGGGAGGTTCCTTTATAAAGCCTTAAATTATGCAATAATATATTTGTACTGGCTTATATTTACGTTTCCATCAATCATAATATGATAAAAGTATTAGTTGAAGCTTCAGTTATATATAAGTTTTTATAAATCAGTTTCTTAAAACTTTTAATGTATCTATATACAATGTATCTATATACAATATAAAAGTGAACACCTTAAACAAACTTTAGTAGAGGCTTTACTAAACAATCTTTAGAGTCCATGCCCTTATGGCAAGATGGAAAGAACGCTGGTCTCTTTATCACACTGTACAGCGATTAAGTTAATAGAAGCAATTTATTAAATTTGGACATCTAATTATTTTAATTACTGACGAAAATACTCTTTTATAAAACTTTAGTATCAAATGACGATGCGTGACGTGGTAAGTGGTCACTGCCGCCTATAGACATATGTAACTAACTCCACTGAAAACAGGGGTTCCACTTGAAGTCGTTAAAAGATACACTGCTACTCTCAAGAGCTAAGGTCGCCTCATTTGTAAGCGAGCAACCAATATTTTTGTGTGACATAATGTTAGTGATAACATGATGTTTGTTTTACATAATTTTATAGGACAACGGTTAAAAAATACTTTTAGCACAAAATGTCCTCGCCCGCATAATTGCAGTCGCCGATATTACGGCATTTGACAAACAAATAATATATTAATTTCTACGTAGGTACTATTTCAAAGTAAATATTATCATGTTGAATTTATTAAACATTACAAAAATTCAAAGATAAATATTGGAATTGTGATAACTTTGGCTATAAAAATAAAATTTATATCAACTGTTTGATAAGTTATTTTCTGTTGTGCTTATTTTTATTATTATCATGACGTTGTGGAATATTGTTTAGTACATTTTATTGCATATTGAATTTTACATATTTATATATTTAACTTGTATAAGGAAAATCATGTAGCGGTCAACTCTTTAAACTATTTTTTCTCTCACCTAATGATAAATTATATTTTTAACATTTTAAATCAAATTTAAATCGGCAACTGGTTTGTCCAGTTACCAAATTACTATGTTTGCCTTTAATTACGTTGCAATCAAGCTAAATTAATTATATATGACAAAACAAGGTTTAATTTATGATAATATATCATCGAATAACTGTTTCAAAAGTTAGATTCGAGACAAAAATATATATAATCAAATTGAATGATTCTCCGCAATAATAATCCTATTTTACAATCATCTTATTTGGTTAATATATCATCATCATCAATCCATAAGGTGTTTACCAGGGATTCGAACCCCGACTGTGTGAGAGGCCGAAATGTTCTCGGTAGGGCTAACACATTTTTTTGTAAGGCAAACATTATTTCGAAGTAAAAATCCCCTCAGTAGCTATCTACCAATCTTACAATCTTACAATACTATTTTTTGATTTGTAAAGTAAATTTAATTTTGAAGTAAAAATCCGCTCAATACCTATCAATGTTACAATGAGGGCTATCACTATTTTTTGATTTGTAAAGTTAATTTAATTTTGAAGTAAAAATCCGGTCAGTATCTATCAATTTAACCATTAGGGCTATCGCTACTTTTTGGTTTGTAAAATAAATATTATTATGAAGTAAAAACTGTTCAGTAGCAGTCGAAATTGGGTTTCAAACAGAGAAATGTTCTCGTAAAATATTTTTACTATGAAGTAGATACAAAGTATTCTATTTTGTTATTGAAAAATTTTCCTTCGCCAGCATTTTTACACTTTATGATATGCCCAATATTATGACCTTTTTACGTTAGGGGTTTATAGAGCTATAAAAATCTCCTTAATGATTTGGCTGCGGCGCTACCTACTTCTTCAAATCGATATGGTTCAAGAAAACAAGTAAATATTCTCTTCATATTTTTATATTTTACTCGTATAAAAATACTTTACCAAGTCAGCTCACGGTAGCGAATTGTGATTTACCAAAGGTATCAAACTGATCTGGGATCTCAGTACCATGCTACCAATCCGAATCACATATGCTAAATATGAAAACCGTGTCGTTTTTGCATAGGTTTTTAATTAAAGTACGACCAAGTAGGTACAGCCACCACGCATATAGTCTGTCGTGAAGCATTTTTTGTATTTTTATGGCAGTATAGTTACAAGCTACGTTTATTAGCGTTCAATACATCGGCAGGAATGGCAAACACAGGAAAAATCTTCAAGCTTGGTAAAATCAGTTGATCTTTAACTAATGTATTTGAGTGTCCCCTAGCGGCACTTACCACCAAATCTCCGGTAGCCTACATGTTCATTGACTAATTTAATATAAATAAGTTTGATTCATATAAATTTAAAAGAACATATATTTCTTGCTAAAAGAATTAAAATTATTTGCCCAAAAAACAATACTTTTACTGCATGAGACTACAATGTATCTTTCGTCGTCAATTATCAATTGTATACCGAAGTATGCTTACAATGAGCCCATGTTAAGTGATTGTAATAAGGTAATTAATGTAATTTTTCCTCCCTAGATTCACATGTACCAGCAGTCCATGATGCGGGCGGAGGAGATCCGTCGACGGCGTCGCGAGGACCCGCCGGGGACGCACACAGCCGTCAACAATATACTGGCAGCCGCTGCGAGAGAGATGGAGGAAGCCAGGAGGAACAGCGAGCGGTCCGTCGCCAGCATACAGACTGAACATGATGGTAAGTTGAACTTCATTCAAATAATTATCCGTTATAAAGTAACGTGTTTCGACTGAAAGGATGCAGTTGCCATCACCAACGAAGCGATATTCGCAATCCTCAGGTGTAACAACGCATCCGTGCACGTGTCGTGAACGCACATGAACGTCTATGGATGGACTGTGGATGTTATTTAACATCTGATAGTCTGCATGCTCCTTAGGTAATCTTTCAATAGAAAAAATATAAAAATGTACACAAATGATTAATTAAAGATACCTTCTTACAATTTTCTTCGGAGTCTGCTTGCTCCTATATTTTTATCATCAGCAGTAGGCCAGTATCTTTCCCAAAAAAAGGTTTAAAATATATTTGTCAATTATTCAATCGAGTTCCGGTGACTTCTGTTTTATACGGAGTTAGTTTCAGATGACCCCGTACAGCAGTAGCCACTTAACATCTTGCCCGTCTATTCGTTTATTTCTCCTATTTCTAAAAAAGTTAATATTTTATTAAAAATATATTCTATTACGAGTCTGTGGTAGCTAATTGACGTTCAAATAGCTTCAGAAACTGTTTTTACGAAGTTCTTTTTATGTTGTTTACTATATTAGGTTCTTGCTATGGATTGTAACGGCTCTAACAATAACTTGGGTGAAAATCCTATTATCGAGCTCGTGTGAATGTTAATGTATGCCTTTTCTGTACCACAATACTTCTTGTAGCACATCTCCATATAGGGTGTAAAAAATTGGTTATACTAAAAAGTGATTTATTGGCTAGTTTTTATCAATTTAACTAAACTTTTCGTCATTTACCACTGCCTTCGAGGCTTTCATAAAATTTGATCCTGTTGCATTCATTGTTTAATAAAGATACCTATTTTTTGGGCATTTCACTGCATGGCGAAATATGCTTTGCCCATTGCTGATTTCGTTTTTAAACATTTTAATTATGTATGTACCGTACCAATAATGTGAACAATATTTCATAGAAAATATTGTATAAAATTAACTTACACAATACCCAAAATGCTGCAATGACAATTTAGAGCACACTAGTAATAAATAAATACATCATGCAATGTGATTGCTAATACTTTATTTTTAACTCGAAAATATCTTATGAGTCAAATCAGAGCAAAAGCGAATGAGATGAGGTCAGTGTATGGACCATCGCATGTTATTAAATTCCAGCTTTTGCTAGCGGCAATGCTCGCGTGAATGTGTGCTGTTTAGTCGGAAAAAGTGGTCGTGTCTTTTTAATACGTATTGTTCTCGCTACGTTTCTTTACAAGTAATTCTATTTTAACCGAATTTTGTTGATCATGATTTAAAATAATACTTGAATCTTAGTTTTCGTTTTCATATTTTACCAAAAGGTATCTTCGTCATCTTTATCTTCGATATTGTTTCTATATTTCGTTATATGTACCATCATTGTAATTTTCAACTCCCGCCCTTTTTATCCTTTTTTCTTAAATTCTATCTTCTTCGTGGCCAGTGTCAGAAATCATTATGCATATTATCATTTCAAATTAATAATGAATTATTTACTGTGTTAAGTCCAATATTTTAACGAATTACACAAATAATTATTTTATCGTGTTTATATAATTCGTGTCAAAATAATATTGTCACATCATAATACAATATTCAGTTATGATATTGAAAAATAGCATAATATTAACATCGTAACCTTACGTAATATTGTTCTCTTAATTAAATTAAAATAATTAATTGCGAAAAATGTGTCTGTAAATGTATCTTATTACCAATTTTTACACCCCAATAAATTGTTCTCTAGATTTAGCTCGTGTAGTAATATATTCTGACTTTCAGTGGTCTTTCTCAAATTCAATATTCGGCCTATCATTAGCTGGAATATTTTTTCTTCCTATACGCGATGTCGCATTGTACGTGATCGTGTATTGTCTTATTTGTTGTTTTGTGGAGGGTTTTGTTCGACCCATTTCTAGGTATTAGACTTCCTTTTCAAGAGCTGTTCTATTTATCCACGTCGGTGTGCCTATTTGGATCTTTAGGTCTCCTGTTATAATCATTGTTAGATTTTTATTATTGTTTTGCCTTTATATCTATTTCTTTATTCTACAATATTAGTTCTCGTTCTCAATATTTATGATTTCGTTATGTTTATTTGAGTCAAACTTAGCCTTCATTTTTTTTTGCGTATCAGGTATCTCTTTCTTTCATGAAATTAGGATAACTTAAACATATGGATGTTTAAGTTATCCTAACAACAAAATTGTTACAATTTATCATGCACTTTCGATACAAAATATAATTTATTTCTTCCGAGTTCAAAAAAGACGTCTTTCTATCGCTTTTAAACACCGTACGTTTACGAAATTGTAAGGTCTACGAAGAACAGAATTTAGTGTTTTCTTCAAATTCAAAATATTTGAATTGAAAGTAGATTCTTTACAGAACTTTTTTTGAACGTCTATAAACTAAGACCAACTCGTAAGATGTTTTGGAGTAGAGGCGGAGAAAGACACTTAAAAGTACAATCCATAATATTATCCCTTGAATTATCAGTATACCTTTTTTGGGAAACAAGCTTATAAGTGATTTCTTTTCAGCGAGCTCATCATCAACCACCGAAGTGAAACGTGAGCCAGAAGATGATCGCCCCAAGAAGCGAATGTCCATCATGTCGCCAGAGGATGACAAGCTAAGGGTTAAGAAGAAAGCAATGACTGTACGCTTCCAAGATGACAATAAGACTGATGAACGCCCTAATAAGATAACTTCTCCAGGTAAGTGTATTTGGATTGTTGTAGATCTTTGCTAATAAACTCGAGGTTCCAGTCAAGATGATGGAACTGAATGAAATGTAAATGAGCATGCAATCCACCGATATTCCATGTATGACATACGTTTAGCTGTCTAGTGTGATATCTGTCTAACTTTATAGTGTGTAATATGTTGTCAATGACTGATTTTAAAAAGTGCCGAGAGATTTCTCAGCCGCTTTTTTCTCTCGGTCAACGTTAGCCAACAGAGCGTTCAAAGCCCATGTACTGATTTCACATTATATATTTGACATTCATTAAGAGTATGTTATGTATATAATTTATATACATATATAAATCAATGAGTTTGCATCCAATTCTTGTTAATTCTCAACAAACTTAAATATTATGTGTATGCTTAATTTAGATTATTATTAGATTAGAATTTTGTTATTTTATCACACTCTACTTTTATCATCTACTTGCCTCACCTTTACAATGATAGATACCTATTTCCTAAATTAAGGAATTCTAATTCTAAGAGATTAAAACCATATATGTGATTTTTTTGCATTTCCCAAAAAGAAAACTTGGTTAGGTTACTATAAAGGTACTATATATTGCTAAAATTAATTAATTTGAAGTTTAAACTTTGAACGAAGCTAGTTCTATCCAAAAGTACGACTGTGTAATTAAACCGGATGATTAACGTTAATGTGGCTGTGCGTTCTTAACTACCGCTTTGAAATTGAATCCCATATATACCATAATACACATAACCAGCAATAGCTCAATCTGTTGGACTACATGCTCATTCGTTTCATCTCTCATGGCCAATACATTGGTCTATAATGAATCATTATGGACATTGTCTCATAATTAATGGAAATAAGTAGCCAGACTACTCTTGTGCTCTTGGAATTTTGGGTAAGTGGAAATGTTTGACATAACCTAGTAAAGCTTTACTTGAACGATGAGTTTTGATGAAACCCATTGAACTACAGCTCATTCAATAGTAAACGTGGAAGGAAGTTTCGGAAGTTTAATTTGGAAGTTCCCAGAAAACCGGAAAAATATAGTTACGCTAATTTCGATTGTCCATTTTGGTTCATTTGTAATCTATTTATTATTTCACTGTTGAATGTATACTCGATTTATTAGAATTATTTTGAAGTAAGTATTAAGTGTTTAGAACTTTTTTACTTTATTATTTTCTTTTTTAGACTGCTTTTTATGATTTTTTTTTTAATTTTTATGTTGAATATTGTATTGTTATTTAAATAATCATATTGTATATAAGGTTTTTACGTGCACTTTGCATTTCAATACTGGTGATTAACATTTCTTAGAACTATTATTATTAAAATATGCATCAGTATTTGATATCAATTGCATCGGCACAATTGTCCATGACATGCAAAGTGTAAATCAAGGAATGGAAACATTACAAATATTCTAAATAATAATGCGGGATTATATGTTCTAATTTAAAAGGTATATATTCTGAGACTGAGATAATATGTGATAAACGAGACAAGATTTCAAATTAAATTGTCCAAATTTGAAAAAATGTATAAAATTTAGTTCAAGAGTATGGTAGGGGCGGAGAGGGGTGGGGTGATGATTGGGACTTTTGTGTGTTACGACTGGTTTTTGAAATTAGTTTAAAACATAAAATGAAAGGATATCTTTTGCTCAGAGGTAGTGATAACCTCGTATAGAGTGCAACATTTTAAAATTAATCTTATTTAATTTCATTAGTCGTTATGAAGATTCTTCTGTCATAGCACTATTTGTCTGCTGCGTACATGCGTGCGTTTATTACAACGTATTGTATTATTAAAAATGTTATTTATAGAATGAATGATTCCTTTCCAAATAAGGAATAATGTTCATCACATCATATTTATATATCCAACAACTCTAAGCGGGATGTCTAATTTTGGCCACGCCAACTTTTGTACAGCGTCTTCTATATATTTTCTATATTTAGTGTACTTTTTGGTACATCTTAACTTTTCGTGTATTCTATATTAATATATAGGCGCAAAATATTTTAATGCCCGTTTCTTACTCTTTCACTATATAAAAAAAAATCAAACCAAGTAATGAATCAGTAAAATAATGGAGTGGACGTCCGAATTGACCTACACATTATTTATTTTCGTTAATTTTGTTCTTGATTCATACTAGACGTTAACAATATGTGGGCAAGGCACGCCTACGCGCTAAAATAATTACAAATACCTGTTAAACGTATTGTAAAGAACTGGATATTGTATTTCTGTGTTGGGGTTCTGTAGGCTTCTGTTAAAACCCTTGGGTTTCCCATGTCGATCCTGTGAGTATCTCGAACATTTCAGGTATTATTAGCTATTATTTTTTAGTGTAGTTCGGTGTATATTAACTTAAATAAATTTGAAATACATACATAAATGAAATTGGAAGGGTTTTTTGGAAAATTTAATATATAATGATATAGTGAATTTGCGAAAAATAAATTAATTCGATGTGGCGTTATATATATGGTATATATGCAGCGCATATAGCTATAACGGGGGAACAATCCATATGGTATCGAATAAAGTAATGGTAATGGGAAACAATAAAAGTTACTAGTAAAGTATAACAGTGGTAGGAATAAAAGTCAAGCAAAGTGTAATGATAGAAAAAAATGTGATCAACTTGGTTAGGAAATAGAAATAAAAATTGCTATTAAAATATGGTATTATTAATTTCAAATTCTGTTTTTTTTTAAGTATTGCTAGAAAAACACTTACAACATAAATTGAATAAAATTCCGGCTGAATAACATGATGAAGATTAGCAATCGAGCGTGTCACCTACCAGATATCAAAATGTCACGAAAACCGTAATTCTGAGGTCGTAAAATAGATGAGTTCCTACTCCTGAGGAATGCACTGTCGCCTCGCTCGAAGTGTAGCCGACTACCGCGCACCACTTCAACCTAAACATATGAATTGTTTGACGGTGCATTAAGATGGTACTTCTCCGGTCGATTCATAGTTCTACCCCTTATAACCTTACTTTACTCTGTCAACGGAACCCTTCTCGTAATTCAACGCAAACTTGGCGGCATTTTAAATGTTATTTGTTTTCACAACAAGCACCGGTGTGCATTTTAGCGTCAATTTGAATCTAGTATTTTTTTAATACACATTGTATTTTTATACACCTTAAAAAACTACCATTCGTCCAAATTTTTCTCGCGTACAAGTCGATATTACAATACATTCCAATAAATCATTTAACTCTATTATTACTCTAAATCTATGAAGGGAATTAAAAATTAATAAAACATATTTAAATTTCCGCAATTTACAAAATTCTGTGCTTAATGCCCATTAATGCCATACATAAAAAAACCTATCTACGAAATTTCTGAATTCGAGGTTTTTTATATGAGAAGAGTAGCAAACAAGCATGCAAACCGCCTGATGTTAAGTAACTCAGCCCATAGACATCCACGTACAACCATAAACACGACCGAAATCCTATCTGACCTTGAAGATAGATACGTTTGCTAAGTTGGTCGCCTCGCTTCAAAGTGCAACGGCACCTCTCCAACCGAAACACAAGTAATGCTTTACGGCGGATTATGATGGCGGCGGTGGTACCTC
>DWON01007291.1:0-13058 GCA_018251015.1 Phocides pigmalion okeechobee
TACGGTGGGTTATGAGGGTGGCGGTGGTACCGCCCCGGGCGAGCTCTAACGGCTCTACCACCTTCGAAAATATTACTTCTCATAACATCAGCTGTCTGTTAGTTGCTGTCGCGCTAAAACCGATACGGACATTTTATTAGTTTTGTTTTTTTATTACCGAACCCTGAAAGTTTTCTAGTATAGATTTTGTTTTAACAAAAGAAACCTATGTTACTCCTTATAACATCAACTATCTTCCAGTGAAAGTCCTGTCGAAATCGGTTGAGCCGTTTTGGTGATCATCCCGAACAAATAGAAGACGAACAGACAAAAGAAATACTCTCATAATTTTTCCCTAACGCGTCAAATGAAGTATTAATTTTAACAAAAAGTTTTTTGTTCTAAGCATTCTATCACGTGCTGTGTGCTAAAATATGCATACAATTATTACAAATAGACATTGCAATTTTGTTTATACGTATACATTTCATAAAAAATAAATTGAAGATGAAAACGAACATTCAGTCCATAATAGTGATTACTTATAGAACAGAAGTCCCACCTGAACTCGATAATTGAACGCCATGCCATATGTCCTCACGAGTAGGTATTATACCTTCAAGGCGATTAATTGGACGTTTATTAATTTGTCACAGAAAAAACTCTTATGATGACAAGACCTGTCAGGTTAGGAAGTCATCTTGAATGTGGGACTTAGGTATGCCAAGATTGAACTAACTTCAATCAGAACTTAGGATGTGAGCCAAGATTCAAATCTTGGACCAATTCACCAAAAAATTAGTTTGTAATATGCACATTTTTTTCCATTTTGAACGGTTTATTGGGTGCGCGTCGTAGACTCGAATCCCAAACCAATCGTACAAAAAACCGGAATATTAAAACCATTATTGTCGGATCTCACTGTTTAACATGTTTTTCTTATTTCCAGAGGAAATGTCCGATATGTTTCGTCCGTTCCGTACACTCCTTCACAAGATACGCTCGTTGCTGTGGACCCTGGACAGGCGCGAGCTGATGGCTCTCGAGAGACTCCTGTGTACCAACGAAGACGTTTCAAGCTTGGCTGGACTGGATTTGCCTAGTGGTAAGTGATTTTCAAGACTTCTGTAGGATTTCAGTCATGTTTGTGGTTGTACGTGGATGTCTATGGGCTGCGATTACTTAGCATCAAGTGGTTTACATGCTCGTTTGCTGCTCTTCTCATATAAAAAGATGTCAAGTTTAACTTTTTTTTGCAGTAGATACATCTAACGACCCATCATGTTACCCGGACATTGGCGAGTTTGTTTCAAAGTTTTACGCCGACCACGCGCACTGCCGAGACCTTTATACTCAGCAAAGGTATACCATTTTATAATCTGTACATATATTTGACTATGAAACTTAAATATGTATAGTAGTGTTTGGCAAACATTTTTTTAAACAAATAGTACCACATTTGTTCGACGCTGCCGGTGACAAGAAGGCTGGTTCATACCTCGCGCAAAGAATTGTGATTGCTATCCAGCGCGGGAATGCAGCTAGTGTACTTGGAACCATGCCGCATGGGCACGGACTCCCTTTAGATTGTTTAGGTTAGGCTTTTATTGTAATTAGTGTTAAGATTTTCATCATTGTAAATATTAAAATCATTGTAAATTAACAGTATTTGGTTCATACTAATTTCACTGTTTTTATTTTTAAGTTTACATGCTTATAAGGTTATTTTGTCATTATTTTATATTAAAATAGATATTAATGTATTTTTACTACCATAATATTGTTTATTTTGTCTTTAAATAAGCGAAGCCGCCTTATAAAGTATTGATTTGATACTAAATTTGACTCATATAATTTTTAAGTTTACATGCTTATAAGGATTTCTTTAAATAATACCATATTAAAAAAGATATGACTTTTATTACTCATACAATATTATTCATTATTTTGCGTTGAAATAATTTTTTCTTATTTTTTCTAAAACTTCTTACATTTTTAAATGAAATTTTCAGTTCCAGTGAACCGACAATAACGGATGGTGACTACTTACCGGACAACATTGAAGTGATGACACCTATTATTGACGGCCTCCGACGTCTGAACGAGGAGATCGAAGAAAACAGAGACTCTGAGACAGAATCTGAGAACAAGGAAGCAACTCGGTTCTACGACACTACTAGTACAGATACATTCCAAACCAACGACAGTAATATCGATAGAACAAGAAAGACTAGTCGAGGGGAAAGCAGTGATTTGTCATCGCTAAGAAACCTCTCTACTAACGGGCTAATGATGTTTGATCCGTTAGTCATCAATGCAGTATCAGCTTCCACGTCAGGGGAAAGCTCTAACAGGTTGATACCCGATCAAGACTTAGTGACGTCGCTGAATGAACAAGTCACAGAAATAGCTGACAGGCTGTCCTCGATAGTGACCGATGTGGACATTCTGGATCATAACCAAATGCATTCGTTTTCAACCAACGACGTGCCGACTTTAATATCGACGGAGAGTACGGAAGCATTTGGTTACAGTGGGCCGAGGAATGAGCAGTTGAGCTGCATGCCGTCAACTAGTCATGGGTATTTGATACCGAATGCCATCAGTCAAGAACCCGTGGTGTTAGCATCCCTGTCACATAATAATTCAGCAGTTTTCAACCAAGAGGAAGATGAAAACAACGCGCACGCAGATCTCCCTTTGATAATCCCAGACAATATTGATGCGGAAATCGTGAACGCCAACTTGTGTATCGCCACCGCAAATCTTAGTTCTCTCTTGCTCACGAACGAGGAATTTAGACAGAACTTCATAGATAACGACATGGCGGAACAGGACAACAGTAGCTTTCATTCGGCCAACATGACGATGAATAGAGAGGAAGATAGAGTTAAGTTCATGCTCGGGTACGAGAGCGACCACGAATCGCCGGCAGACTCGGGCGTCAGCACTGAAAACACTAGTCTAGATAGATCGCCCGACACCGACCAGAGCAAGGAAATTAAGGACAATCACTTCATGCAACAGAATAGAGTGTTAAAGAGTCCCGATGGAGAGAGAGTCGATGAGAAGGAACCTAAGAATACATTAGAGAGCTCGTTTTCCAACGAAGGTGACGTGACTGTGAATATTAATTATACGGAACAGGATACCCAGAAGAACGGGGCGGGCTCGTCGCATATCAATAGTGTTTTGGATAGGTTGAGCTCTGATGACGACGGGTCGAGTGTGGCTGCCGTGAGCGCCGGCAACTGGGGCGCCGACACGCCCGACCAGGATTACATGACCATCGACGAGTTGATAACAGAGCTGAGGCGACACCGGGAGTCCGATAAGGTCAGCTCGTTAGGCGACGACACTAATAGAAGTTCCGCTAGCGATGCGGCGACGTCACAGAGCAGCGGCTCCAGACAGAGGAAGTCGAGGAAGACGAATTTGAAAAGTAAGAAAAAGAAGACGAAGATGTGGTCGCCTGGTATCGTCATATTAGATAACCGGTCATCACAAAACCAGGGCAGCCCGTTGAGATTGAATTTGGACCATTTTGTAGATGAAAGGTAAGCTGAAAATACTTGGAAAAAATGTCTTACAATGTATATCATATTTATATTAAAAAATTGTTTCATTTATTGAGTTACTGTAACTTATTTGAAATATCGGCAATTAAAAATCGTTCGTGTATATCCGGTACATAGTAAAATGTGTCAATTTTGCGATAATACTTGTAAAATCATAAGTTAAAATGTTATATCTTGATTTAACCCATGATGACGTATTAAAACGACGTGTTAAACCGTAAAACTTAACAATTAATAATTTAATTTAATTAAAACTTAATACTTTTTCAGCGGGACATCATGCGGCACGTCGGAGTGTGCGGACGACGAGCAGATAGCGCTGGCGCTGCAGGCGCAGGAGCTGGCTGCCAGGCAACAGGCGCGGGGGAAGTTTAAGTATGTACTGTTTGTCTACTGTTACATTAAGCTGAAACGTTGTCGTGTATGTTTGTTTTTTTAACCCGAATGTTATGGATTTAATCATCATCAAACTTTGTACACGGAATATCTGCATCCAGGGCAGGACATTTTTTGTAGGGGCATGTAGGAGCACGCAATGCCGTCAAATGAAATTGGAAAATTTCGAAAAATTGCCATAAAACTGAACACATGGTAGAATTATAAAATTTGAATTTAAAAAAAAATGATCAAAAACGACGAACAATAAAAAAGAGTTGAGTTCTAGTTTTTCAAAACAGTAGCAAGGGGTGGGGAGAAGTTAAAATAATATGGAGAATTAGTTTACCCCCATAACAAATATGACATAAAAGGCATTCTTGTACTGGTTGCTTTTACATGGGCTGTGAATTATCACACTATATGATTTAAAACCCTAAGAAATATATATTCATACATTTTAGCAACCACCTTTGAAGCAACATTTTTAAGGGGAGTTACTACCACCGCTCTCATAATCCGCCGTAAAGCATTATTTGTATTTCCGTTGGAGACGTGCGGTCGCCGGCTACACTTTGAATCGAGGCGACCTTAGTCTTTAGGAGTAGCAACGTATCTACGTTCGAGCTCAGATAGGATTTCGGTCGTGTTTGTTGTTGTACGTGGAAGTCTATAGGCTGCGACCACTTAATATCACGTGGTTTGTACGCTCATTTCCTACTCTTCTCACATTAAAAATATAGTTTTCATTATTTTTATCATTGGTAACAACTTGGTATTCCACTGACAGGTCAAGCGAAGATCTCATACACCGTCTATTCGTTTGCATCGCTGGCGTCGCTGATCAGTTGCAGACGAACTTCGCAGCGGATCTCCGGAACATCCTCAAGTCTGTGTTCCTCATGAACCAAACCCCAGACGTTCCAGAACCTCCGGAGACACCACCAGCAGAGGCTGAGGAGAAATCCCCTACCATAGAGTATGAGGCGACCGAAGATCAGGTTATACAAAATGGTTAGTAAATTTGTCTGTTAGTTTGCAAAGAAAGTAGAATGCGTAGAAAAGTTCTTAACAAAAATTATGGTAGAATACTGGATAAGGTCTCAATTTTTCACTTGGGTGGTCTGAGGTTCGAATGTTTGCAAATTATTCGCAATTTGCAATTATTCCTTTATTAGAAATTAATTATCACTTGTTCTACTGATGAAGGAAAACATCGTGAGGAAATTTGTATGCTTATAACTTGCCTGTAAAGTCCTCAAAGGTGTGTGAATTCTTTGTATCAAATGTTTAGCCCCTATGGCTAGTCCAAAAAGGTCAGTCTTTGGTTTTGTGACCTGTGCTTACCACTGGGACAATAACGGGACACAAAAATTTATGTAGTGCTTACAACTATTACTGTTTTTAGCTTGAAAGATAAAGTTTAGAGACTTTTTACTAGTCCTTTCAACTTAGTCTGTCATAGTGAAGTCATGTAATAGATTTCACGTAGGACTTTATAGTATTTGTACAAATCCAGCATCAGTACAGCAGTTAACATCATTTGATATCCGGTGACTTTTCCGACTTAAAAACATCAATCACACACAGACACACACACACATGCACTCACAACACACACACACACACACACACACACACACATGCACTCACACACGTACGTATACATACATGTACATAATACACATATTCATGATAAAATTTCGCTGAACTAAATAGTATTCGACATAGAATTTAATTTTTTCATTGTAATTATAACGTACTACTGTGATGTCTTATGAGAAATAAAGAATCTTTAGACCGAATGTGGCATGGGTACTTACATTGCGGCTTCGACATATCGGCAATTAAAAAGCGTAATCGTGATTACCCGTTATATAACATTACGTATAAATTCCGCCTGTGGTGATGCTATAAGTCGATAACGTGTGCGGACAGGCAGCTCGTTCGACAGCGTGTACTCGGCGGAGGAGGTGTACGCGGACAGCGCGTCCGACTCCACGTCGGAGTCGAGCTCGCGGGCGGCGCGCGCGCCCGCCGCCGCCGCGCCGCCGCTGCAGCCCTCCGTCTCCGCCGGGGACCTCACCTTCAGGTACTTACAAAATTGGCCAATTTCTCAAGTGACACTGATAGGTCGAACGGATCGGTACCACAGTCTTCCTCGTAATCGGCCGTGTGGCTACGAAGCCCGACAGCCAACGTAACACTTATATTGCCATGTATTACTTGTGTAAATTGTCGGCGCATCTTCATTCTAGAGAAAAGTGCTCCAGTTTTGTGCCGCCTCCAACCATCCTGACTCGATAATATCATGATGTTAATCTTCATAATGCATCTAAATGCCAACAAAATTAAGCCTAGCCGCGTTGATGTGATTATCCGTATGCTGTAGCGATTACCTAACATTAGGAAAGTGGATGCTCGTTTGCTACAAACTTAATAAAATAAATATATAGATTATGTATAAGTGAACAGGCACATGACAAATGTTTGATACATATTTTTCCAGGACGCCAGAAATAAACAACAGGGAAGAGCGGTCGTCGTCCCCCGGCGTGGAGCGCGCCCCGGAGTGGGTGCCCGACATAGCGGCGCCCGCCTGCATGCGCTGCTCGGCGCACTTCACGGCCTTCAGGCGGCGGCACCATTGTAGGAATTGTGGTAAGTGAACAAACATTGGCATTGGCTAATGAGAGACATCCTCTTTTATGCGTATAAAATTACTAGCTGTTGTCCACTGTTTCACCCGCGATTCAAAACCTAACCTGTAATTAAGCGTATAGGATAAACAGAAAGACATTTTTATAAATTTATATAGATATCCATAGGTATACAGATGACTAAAAGCAAGTTAATGGTTAAAATTTGATAAATTTATAATAATTCTCATTTTTTTGTATAAAATGAAATCAACTCTTATAAGTAATTATTGAAATATATTAAAATCGGAACGTATATGTTACATAGTAATAGATTAAGGTAGAAAATGAACTGTTACTCTGGGGATATTCACTTATCATAAGATCTGCATGCATTTGCGATTTTATGTTAAAAATATGACTGTTATTGAATATTTAATTTACTTTCCGTAGGTAAAGTATTCTGCGCATCATGCAGTTCCAACTCGATCCCTTTGCCTCGCTTCGGGCAACTGAAGCCGGTGCGCGTGTGCGAGGAGTGCTACCGCGCCTGCGACTGCCGCCCGCGCCTGCGGTGAAACTGTGCCGGGCACCTTCTAACACCGTACGGCGTGACACGGTGTCGTGCACGGCGACACTGTGTTGTGTACGAGGACAATGTGAAGTGTGCGGGTGACACTGTGTCGTGTGCGGGTGACACTGTGTCGTTTGCGGGTGACAATGTAACGTGTGGGGGTGACACTGTGTCGCGTGCGTTAAGACTTCTGTGTGTGGTAAAACTACTGTACTCTGTAAAACTGCTGTGTGCGGTGAGACGGTACTATAGCGGCGGCGACGGCGGCGGTGCTGTCTGTGATGGGACTATTATATGCAATAAGATCAGTGTGCGGTAACTTTACCATACGCGGTGATACTGCAGTACACAGACTATGCTGGATGTGGTGGAACTTTGTTGTACGCGGTGAGTTGCCGCATGCGGTAAAGCTGTCGTATGGAGTAAGATTGCCGCATACGGTAAAGTTGCACTACGTGCGGTGAAACTGTGCCGTATACGGTGAAACAATGTTGTGTACGGTGAAACATTGCCGCATGTGCTGAGACAGCGTGGTGTACGGTGAGACTGCCGTATATAGAAATATTATTGTACTCAAAGCAGCTACTTTATGCGGTGTAATCATGCCGTTGCCACTGAAACTATCATCTGTTTTACACCGTTGACAGGTGTTATGTATGCTGAGATCTATATCTATTGTCACTATTGTCGGGCTTTGGTGAAATTTGTTTCCTGTGAAACTTCATATTGATATAGTGCTGCATACTGAAACTTCAATACTGTTGTATGGCAATCTTGTGTTTCATATTTTCATATGATTCGTGCCTTAAATCAAATGAACGGAGGAATAAAGAATGGAGCAATATTAGGTAATTAATTGATACAGATTTTTTTATATTTGATAAATAGAAGTAGCAAACAACAAAATCAATTTGTAATGGTTTGCACACTTCTGAGGATTAACTCTAAACCAAAATGTATATGTGCGAATATCATGAGATGGCTACCGTTTTTGCAGGAATTCTTGTAAATTTGTATGCATTTTTGACACTAATAGCTCGAATTCTTGTAAATTGTAATAAATTTTGTCACATTTGTATTCATTTAAAACACTGGAAATAAGGTTGTTCATTTATTACATATGTATAAATACCTTATGAAGAAATAAAATATTTAAAATTTGATATTATTGTGATACCCTATCATATAGGCCACTTGTCGGCAAAGAGTTTATCATTGCCTACGGACATTTGCAGCATTACAACAGACACCAAGGCAGTGTTGACTTTTAGGGATTTGTCTTCAGTTTCATAGCGACAGGGTACATAATATCACATACACTGTTGTTTAACGGCAAATATCTTCACCGCCACGGCTCAACCATTAAAGTTTGCTTATGAAGGACCATTAAAACAATATTTATGATGATACGTTTTAAAAAAATTTAAATTGTACTGTTTGTTTGTCTCATAGGACTGTTGTCCTTTTACTAATAAAATAAATCGTCCCAGGACACCCAATAGATATGGAACATCGAAATTGATGGTTAAAGAACGAATTTATAATCGAAGAACTCCAATTATTAATTATAGGACATAATAAATAAAAACATTTTGCTAATAAAATAAATGTACATTTCTTATTTTTCTATTTTAATAGTATATAGAGTATAACAATACAAGATAAATTATGAGTAGAGTGGTGTTAGAGGTGGCGTGACGGCATAACAAGACAATATGGCGTTTGCCGTCACGGCATATGCATTGCTCATACTTTAGTTAGTGCCAATTGATGTTCCACATCTAAGAGTTAAACAATTGTTAAGTTAAACAACGTTTTTGTCTTTCTCTGATGTTTATGAGTTTGTAAGACAATGATAAGGATAGGAATAGTTTTTATCTAATCAATTGTTTAACATTTTTTATTAGTAAAAGGGAAATATTGTAATTTTTACTCTATGGTGATCCTATGATAAGTCTATGAATAGTTTACTAATGTCATATATTAAAAACATGTTTAGTTGATTTACAAATTTGTACTGAGAAAATGAAAAACCAATTTACCTTTCTGAAACTCGGTACAAATATGTAAAAAGACTTTTTAAGAGGGTTGGTAACAGTCGTCATATTGTGTTTATCTGATCTCAGCGGCGCATATAAAATATAATTATGGATGGAGGATACATACAAACAAATAACATTAAATCCAAAATAAGGTAAATACATCTAATATGTCCTTTGCTTATAACTGTCACTTAAAGTAAGCTATCGTTAACCCTGATTATCTCTGTAATGTGACATTTTGGAACATAAAAGTATATAATTTATTTATATATGTCTTTTGTCCATATATATGTTTCAATGTGCACCGTTGACTCCAAAAAACCAAGATGGCAGCTGAATTTCGTCAAAATATTTGTTCCCAATTGGGTATTATGTCAGGGAGATTGAAGTCAATATGATATTATTAAATATTGTTAAATTTTAAGTGACATTATGAATAGATCCTAGGTTTTCTTTATACGATAGTATATTGATTATATTATTTCCCATTGCAGTTAGTATTATCGAAGCGACGAGTACCAATATATTTTCACATAACATTTTATATAAGGATGAAAAAAGGTAAAAATCTTCTATATTGTCCCAAACGCATGTGATTTCATTTATTTTGACCAAATATTTGTGTCATCTTTATTTTAAACCTGCCATTAATTTCTTTGTTCATCTTAGATTTTGGGGTTTTTGTAAACGTCATCTACATAATCCCACGTTTAAATAGACACCTAGTAGTTGTTAGTCCTTTTTACGTCCATTCATTGTTTTTCTTATAATTTTACTAAACAAATTTATATTTTTATATATATCATTATTATTCCAAATGGGATTGTCTTCATGAGCAAATATCAATAACATCATCATAAAAATAATATAAAAATTAATACTATGTACGTAGGAATTATAAAGGGAATTTTAATTTTTTCTATCGACAAAATGTGTAATACATCAAATTTTATTTACAAAAGTCTGACGCAAGTAAAAAGGGAAATTTTAAACACCCTCTCTGTGTCTTCATTTAAAAAATGTTTTTATATATAAGTTTCAGATTTCACTTTTTATTGAAAACATGTGCCATGGTATGCCATGCCGCTAGTTCAAAATATTTGCAATCGAAAATCTTTAATCATAAGTATCCATTACAATGTAAGATATTCCACTGACCGCATTCTCGTCTCCTACTTCCATTATATATAAAAAGTTTTATCATTGTTTTTCAATATTTTCTTCATTATTAATATTATCTGATGAAGACTATCCCATCTATTTCTAGATTAACTTACCTTACCTTGTTGACTTTTAATAAAATATTGTTACTATGTAATTAGGAAGAAAAAATAATATTTCCATATTGACTGATGTTACGAATGTTTGTATTAAGTGTTCAGTTTTGATAATTATTAATAATGAGAAGCTCTCTAAAGTGTTAACATGTCGCCGCAAATCATAATTCCGTCGTTTAGATGAGTTGCATTATTTGTTTGTGTTCACCAATTTTAAATGAAATTATCATAGTTTTTGGCAGTCGTATCGCTCGTTATTTGTCACTGATATTTACTTTCCAATACATAATAGACTTACAAACAATACAATTCAATCATATGAAACAAGTAACAATGTAAATAAACAGATACAATTAAAAAATAAAATAACCTAAGAAAAGAAAACTATCCGTCAAACTGACAACGCCATCTGTTATCTACCCTTACGTTCCATTACGCATCCATGGGCAGTTCGTAGTAACCTCTTGTTAAAGAAAGTAATTTGTTATAAATATGCACCAACATATTCATTCATTATTCTGAATATGCCTACTGAGGCACTTGTTCTTATTGTTCCCAACATTAAAAATATGTTCTTCAATTGATTCTTTTTTTAGTTCGATACCCCATGACTCCATTTCCTCCATTTTATTTGAAAGGATATATGTACTTTCCCTCATTTTATTCCTGGTGAATATTTGTAAATATTCATTTGTATAACCCAGATGTTACAATTCCGGTCTGCATCGCAGTTTCGGGTTCGATTCTAGGCTAGGCAGGATATTTAAATGTTTAATAATGAGTCGTTCCTCCTCTGGGTCTGGCTGTTTGTGCCCTCTTTTTTTCTAAAGTCCGTGACACACACAGCACAGCATCTTAACATGGAACTATGAGGGTAGTAATTATTTTATTTAATATTGGTGATCACAATCATGATTCCTTTTTCGAGGAATTAATCATTTTTCTCGAAAGAAATAATCAAAACTGAAACCATTTGTATTCTAGTTTTAAGTAGATATAATTTTTATGTTCAAATAAAAATCTATTTTTAAGAATAATTTTAGGGGATGTTTATATTTTTAACATAAATAAATAATTTTAATGAGAAAAAAAATACACCTTAATTTTAATAATAAATACACTTAAAGAATATTCCATAATTTTTATATCCAATGATGTTAGATTTATAGGTTATTAAATTGTCTGTAAAATTTGTTTAAATTGTCTGTAAAATTGATATTTTTGCCTGAGAAATAATAATACAGACAAAAATATAGTGTTAAATGTTACAGATATGAAAATTTATGTAAATTTTGTATATGTATGTACGTGTTTTAGTCAGTATGTATTCACAATAGTATGTAGGATTTGTTTCATAGCTTTTTGTATATTAAAAAGGTGAATTGGATAAATCGTTTGATACCAAGACCACATGTCTAAGTGATATAACTCTTATATATTTTAATCGTGTAAAATAAATGTCAGATTATTAGCAAATCGGCAGTTTTATTTTTTATATTTAATCACAGACGAATGCTCTGGAAGTAATTGAGTGGTAGAAGTATGATTCTACCGGCCAGCTACCGCCGTCGCCCGTCGCCGTGTAGCGAACCTTGTGTTTTGGTGGAAGCATACTCCCCCACCTCCTAAGCATAGCGCAAAGAAAATTATTTGCAAAATATTTACATTTCGTATTGATCACTTTTATAAGTCTATATTTGTGTAAACTCGAGATTGACTGCGGAGTATACCATTTTGCCTTTGTCTGCGTAAAATTGTAGGAAAATATTAGTAAATATTTGAACATTTTTCAATTTTTGAAACTGCTCGCCCCCCTCCCCGTCTCCGTTTCTCCATAACAAAGGTACTACGCCCATAACAGTAAATAAATAATGAGGAGTTAGTCCCCACATCATATTCAACTAAGTTCTACGTAGAACTTTTAGACCAACATACTATAAATATTACAAAACTAGATTTGAATATGTAAATATCATTTATGATTTTAATGTGTAATGTTATACATTTTATGATGGTGAACTTGAGTTGGTGAGTTTAGCCGTGACCACGAGCCATGCAACTGGTTCGAAATATCGGCAATTCAAAATAGTTAATCGTGAGTGCCCGCTACGTAACAAAATCTAGATAATAAAATATCATCGGATCATTTTCATACTCAAATTAAGACGAATACAAACTTCTAGATATTTCACGGAAGTCTAAAACAACCAGTTAAGTACCTTAGAATTAAAATAAACGAAGAAAAGAATTGTATTTCGAATAAAAAAATGCTAGATTTTTTATCAATGAAAGAAAAATTCGATTGTGACATTGAGCGTGGCATTCCACCGTGATATGTGATATCGAAGTTTATAGCCATTGCAAAATTATTGCGTTTGATGTTATTTTAAGCGAATAAATAGCAAGGTAAATAAATAAATAATGCCTTATAATGTGTAATGAGGAAGTCTGGGTTTATTCTTGACTCCTTTTGTAATTAAATGTTAAAGGTGGTAGAACCTTTAGAGCTCGCACGGGGTGCACCACCGCCACCCTCATAACCCGCCGAAAAGCAACATGTTCTTCATGTATTGTGTTTCGGTTGGGGAGGAGTG
>DWON01007292.1:0-13058 GCA_018251015.1 Phocides pigmalion okeechobee
CCGCCCACCACGCCCGACAGCAGCCTCGACCTCTCGCCGCACCGGTACGTGCCACGCTAGTATTTACCTCACATTTTAGACTCGAATATTTTTTTGCAAATGTAAAATAGCAAATGAGTATCATCTCATATATAACTGAGAAGGCCACTGCACATTTCTACCAAAAAATATAATTACATGACGCTATAAATAGGTGTGGATATAAAAAAAACAGGTAAAACTTGAATCCTGTTTAGAGTCATATGCGCGGATGACCCTCAGCAGCAGGGAT
Source organism: Phocides pigmalion okeechobee (assembly GCA_018251015.1). NCBI lineage: Eukaryota > Metazoa > Arthropoda > Insecta > Lepidoptera > Hesperiidae > Phocides > Phocides pigmalion. The sequence goes on from DWON01007292.1 coordinate 272, forward strand.
TATTTAATCTTAGGTTTTTGTTACTGTTTTTATAATATAGCCGTATTTAAAAATATTATAGATATGCCTTGAAACCGTAACTCTTCATTAATCGAACTAAACACACATTTTAATTGTCATATCAGCCTTAACGTCCATGGTGAATTAATATATCTTTTTTATATGGTTTGCTATTTAAATAATATCTTTATTTAAAACAACCCTATAAATAGGACTCCTGTATCCTAAATGCACCCAGAAAAAAGTAATTTTTTATTTTATTCAAAGGGAACGTCGAATATCGGAACGAGATAGTCCGTCAGAAAGGAAAGAAGATGAAGACGACAGTCGGGCGCAAGACTCACTATCACTGGATATGGATAAGCCTCATGGTGAGTTATATGTACATTTTATTACGCACTAACATTAAAATAAATTTAAAAATAAAGTCATTAAACAATTGACTAATGGGTGAAGATTTCTTTATGGTCTATGTACGTATATGTTACAATTCATTACTTTTCGCCAGTGAGCGGTCGATCGCGCAAAGCGTCGGAAAGTTCAGCGGCGGGGCGCGGGCGGGTGCGGCGCGCGCGGCGCGACACCGCCGAGCACGAGTTCGCAACGCACGCGCACGCGCATGCACACGCGCACGCGCCGCATCAGCCACCGCTCAAATACAACTTCTACGTGGAACTTGGTAAGACTAGTAAACTTCGGTTTGCGGTTTTCAGCTACACTTAGAATGAAGCGACCATCTTCGTTCTCAGGAGTAGCAACGCCTCTTTGTACGAGCTTGACCCTACTTGCAAGTTTACACTGACCAAAAAAAACATTCGGGAAACATTTAAATTTTGAAAACACAGGACCATTTTTCAGCGATCAATTACTCAGTCACATGTTTAAATCAATGTAATCTATTCCAAAAACTTGATCAATTCATAATTTTCTTTTATTCCACTGCGGATTTAATTTTAAGTTTTAATAATTGCAAAAAAAAAATATGTCCTTGAGATTTAAATGTTATATCTGAATGGATGTTATTAACGAACGTTATATGAGGAGTGAGAATGACAAATATGAATCAAAGATCAACCTGTAACCGGTGATTGATTGTATAGATCCATCATGGGATTGTCCGACGCGCATCAACGTGCTCACGTCCCGCCTGGCGGACCTGCGCAAGGCCTACCACTCCGTGAAGGCGGAGCTCGCAGCCATCGACCGCCGTCGAAAGAAACTACGACGCAAGGAAAGGGAAGGTAAAATTATCGCCAAACTACAATCGTTCGTTGATTAAGCAATTTAGCTGTATGTACAGCATGCACAAGATACTTTCGGCAAGATCAGAAGCAATGGCCCGTATTGTGTTGTCATTGTCAGTCGCTTTAACAAGACACCATTAATTCTTTAGTTGAATGTTCTTAAGAAATAGCAGTCTATAATTGATGCCCCAGTCGCTTCTGTACTGGTGTTAATCTTCTTAATCTAACAAGAGAATGAATAAAAATGTGCTAAAAATATGTTTACGTATATATCAGTATAAATGATTTTAATGCAGAGTTTTCTTTTCAGCCGTAAAAGCAGCGAAAGCGGCGTGTTCTTGATAGCCAACCTCCGTGTAGGGCCGCGCAGAGCGCCCACGCGGCTGGACTGTGTTTATTCGTTATAGAATAGACAATATTAATTTTCATTCTTAATATTAACCCTGTGGTTGGTGTAGAATGTCAATTGTTGAATGTTTTGCTTCAGAGTTATATATGTGCAAGAACCGGAAGAGTAATTTCATTATGTATTACGTTACATGATATTGATGATTTACACAATCGAAAAGAAAATTTAAAATATTAATTGGTTTTAAGTTCTACAAGATTCAAATGCTGGCATCGTATTTTGTGTTAAAAGAACATGTTTTTATTATTTTATAGTGCATATGTCTGAGAATAATCGCAACCGATTGTACAGATTTATTGAATGTTTCTATATATTTATATAGTGTAAAGTAAAATTATATCACGTTCTAAAATATAGTATCGTGTTAGGAAATTTTATTCCCTATTGCTTTTTTGTATGATTACTATTAAGATTAACTGCAGTGAGTCTTAATGTTACATTTTGTTTATAAATACAATTTAAAAACACAATATGATAACCAATTTTTTATTGGAAAATAAAGGTTTTTAATTTTAATAAATTTCTTTTCTTATACCTCAATATCTAACAATTTTATCTTAAATATTTAGAAAAGTAAGCAATATTATTTTAATTCTACTATAAAACCAAGCTTCAATTTTACCGAGTAATAACTTTTAGATTAGAAATAAAACAGTAAATAATATGGTAATTTCCTTTTATTAAGGTCTTAAATTTAATGCATTTTAAAATTAATAGCTTAAACATTTTGTAGGGTTTCCAATTAAAATTAATTAAAGAATACTTGAGATATTGTTTATGTTTTATCATATAAATCAATCTCATTAAGTCAAATTTTAAAAACAAATAAATTCCTAATGCACGTTCAGTTACAGAATAAATAAAAGTGCTCGATTATGAAGTATTACTCTCCAACATATTGAGTCAAAGTAGATTGAAAAATAGCGTACTTATTTTACGCAAGCTAATTTGTGCTGTATGCGTATAATATTACGACATACCGCAGACGTATACCGGACAAAAAATTGTGTCTAAAGTTTGAGGCTAGACCAGCCTTACTAAATTGCCGCAGAAATCGGACAAAAATTATATTGTTATTAAAAATTATAGCCGGATAAAAAGTTTGAAGATAGACAAGGGTTTAATTAAATTCAGTAGTACAGTATAGGGTTTTTTGTGAGAAAAGCAGCAAACGATCATGCCAACCACCTGATGTTAGTAGTGGCACACGACTGAAATCCTATCTGAACTCTAACGTAAATACGCTGCTACTCCTGAGGACTAAGATGGTCGCCTCGTTTCAAACTGTAGCTGGCAACCGCACCTCTCCAACCGAAACACAAGTAATACTTTACGGCGGATTATGAGGGCGGCGCTGGCACCTACCCGGTCGAACTATAGTTCTCCCACCTTTAAAATTACCTTTACTCTTATAATCTTGCTCTTAACAAGATATCTATTTAAATATATGTCGACATGTAATATTTTTATATGTCGGAGACAGGCGGTCGATAAGAATGGGTATCTTCATATTCAGAAATTATTTGTGGGCAAATGTTGGTATTAGGGCAATTAACAAAGAAATGAAAGTCACTTAGCCGATTTATTATTCACAAATCACTATTTTAAAGAACTATTATAACAACGAGACATAAGACAGTTCCTATTATAACAACGAGACGTAAGACAGTTCCTATTATAACAACTAGACGTAAGACGTGTTGTTTGCACGGCGGCTTGCCGTTCAATAAGCCACTCCGCCGAGCTCAGCACGACCTAGAGTCTAGAGTCTAGGTCGTGCTGTGTCGTCTAGGTCCTAGACCCTCTCGAAGCGCCATCTTGCCCCGATGACGCTTACGGCTCGTTTATCAATGCAATTCCCATACTATTGTCCCGTACTATTATTTAAATGTGCGTGTGTATATATACACGCACATTTAAATAGATATCTTGTTAAGAGTAAGATTATAAGAGAAGACCAATTCGTCTGGCGATTGGTGGTTAAGGGTAGCCATAAGAAAATTGTAATAAAACCATATTTTTAGTATAATTTGTTTATTAACCTACATTTGTTTACATTTAGCAAATACATTTAACCATCGCGAATAAAAAAGTATCTAAGATATTAAAAATTTAACATCATAAGTGTTTTTTTCAAATTTATACATAGTATGTAATTTACTACTTACATAAAGGGTCGTCGTTCCCACCGAATAGAGAAAGTCTAAATCGTAGAATCGTACATACTAATCGTCTCAGTAATAAAGAGTTAAATAATTGTTTAATTACACAGCGTTTTTTATCATTTTCGAACATTTGTAACTTTGATGAACGCTGTGAAAGAAAGGAATAGCGATTAAATATTGAATTTTTTTACTCTTTATTAGTAAAGATATTTATTTTGATAGTACACATATTAGGACGTTCAATAGAATGGAGAAAAACGAGTAAATTTCATCAAATACAAAGGTTTCATACATAATCAATTCTATAGACTTATCATCCAACTTGGTCGAGATACGTTTGGACTGAACCAAATTGACCAAAGTTTAATTATGTTGGTACTCTATCGGCAATTACAGTGTTGCCTAACTATTTATATAATAAGATAATTGAACTCGAAAACTAGTCGCAATATCAAGGTTCGCTCTATCGATTGTAAACTATTATCGTATCGACATCAACACTAATATTTAACCTGTTCCATTAACATAATCAATTCTCAATAGTATCGATACGTTCGATATTGTCATCAATAGTAACTGCTTAGTATTTGATAGATAAAATTCCAATATGTTTAAACCTAGCGATATTGTGACGAATGTTTTCAAGTCATGATAGTATCGACAACTTATCGAGAGTAAATCGATAGGTAAGCAACACTATCAATTCAACCGCGCAGTCGTTTTATTTACTCAACCAAGCCGTAACAGACTCGAAATCAACACTCGTAACTCAAATTTAGATATCAAGTTTCAAGACTGGAGTTAAACAAATTTGGATGTCCACTTTTTTAGAAAATTATTAATCTAATGTGAATAGGGCGAGTCCAGGAATAATTCCACGATCAAGCTAGCCTATATAAAATGAACATAGTTTTAGTATTTGCGTCGTCGAAACATAATAGTTAACATTAATCCTATATTTTCAACAAATTGTTACGTGCAAAAAACTCCGGCTTCCAATTAGTAATAATAATTAAACGCGAGATATATTACAACGAATGTAACTACGAACCTGATTGTAATTTGACAAAATGTTTATTTACATTATACAGAAAAGTAGTCAAACACAACAATCAGTTACATTTTCTCATATGTAGTAGACACTCGGTTTATTCTCGGTAATTATATAGTTAGTTATAAACACTAATAATAATGAGAATTCCACTGATCCATAGTGGTCTCTATGATATCGGTCTCCGTGAGACAACATTATAAAAATAAAAGACACTTAAATCGAAGTCCTATAAAAAACGTGACAACTACATTTTCGGGGATTAAAATGGTAAGATAGATAATAATTATTTACTGTCGATCTATTTGTCGTGTCTGTAGTAATTGTATTGTCGATAATTATTATCGTGTGTGTAATAATTGTCCTGTCAGTAGTAATTAGGATATGGCGTCCAGGGTCCAGGGTGGTGCTGGTAGGGGCCAGGCGGCTGCTGGTAGCCCCAGGGCGGCTGGTAGGGCTGCGCGTACGACTGGTCGTACGACTGCGCGGCCGCCGACGTCTGGTAGTACGCGTTGTTGCTGGACGGCGCCGCGCTGTTGTTGCTCGGAGTGGCGCTCGGCTCCTTCTTCTTAACGGCGTCAGCGGCAGAGCCACTGTTAAAAAAATAGATTATAAAATCCAAATTTTCAACTCATTTCCCGACTAACCTCTAAATTTGTTACCATGTCTGCTACCCAAAGGTTGTCTGGAAGAGATCGCTACTGTAGCGATAAGACCGCCTTTTCGTCACTGCTATATTTATTTTGTTTTGTTGTATTTTCTTTTCTTGTGTAGTATTTGTGGTGTACAATAAAGCATATTTGATTTGATTTGAAAACAGGCGTCTTTTTAAACAATATTTTTCAAATTACTTATTAGATACTGTTTGCAGTAAACCGCAGTTCCACGCTCGTGTGTGTTTTGCTAACAATTAAGCAAAAACCTTCTCGTTTTGTAACACTGATCATATCGAAATCATTATGACGTCACACAGAGTTCAATTAGAAGGTTCGCGAAAGTTACGCGTTTCATAGATCGCCTTATCAATAAAATCGCGAATAAATCAAAGAGGGTAACAAGTGGTCGGTATGACAAGAGAGAGTTGTTCTGTTGACGATTTTGAGCCGCTTGTCAAACTGGATTCACAATTATTTTCTAAACATATCCCATTAAGGGTTTTTCAAATGATTTTATAAACACCTTCCAAAATGTTTTCATTAATAAGCGACGTAACCTTACTTGGGTTGACAGGTAATCGTCACTCTCAGAATATGCCGTGAAGTAATTCTTATGCTTCGATTGGAATAGTGTTGTGATAGGATTTTTTATGTGAGAAGAGTAGCAAACGAGCATGCAAACCATCTGATAGTAAATAGTCGCAACCCATAGACATCCAAGTACAATCACAAATATGACTGCAATCCTATCTGAGCTGGAACATGTATGCATTGCTACTCCTGAGGACTAAGATGGTCGTCTCGCTTCAAAGTGTAGTCGGCAACCGCACTTCTCCAACCGGAACATAAGTAATGCTTTACTGCGGATTATGACAGCGGCGGTGGTACCTCCCCGGTTGAATTATAGTTCTCCCATCTTTCAGCAGTACAAAGACAAGCAAGTCAACTGTCTTAATTGTTAGTAGTTAGTATAAATAGATCTATGTATGGCTCAGACCAAAATTCTATTTTGTTTTGATAATATTTTGAACGTGACTGTTCCTGGACTGCAGCGATTTCTTTACATCAAATAAATTACATCAATTAATTTACATCTGGATTCTTTTTTGCAACTTTTTTAAAGTCGTCATTTTTAATCTTGAAATACGTACTTTTATTTATTTTAAGTGATTTAGTGATATAATGAAATTAAAATTACATTATATTATTTACAAATTGACTCTAATACAATATTTCCAGTACAATATTTCGTAATTAACTTAATTTAACTTAATTTTATTGTGAACCGGGTACTCACGATTAACCATTTGTGATTTTTGATTGCCGATATTTCGAACCGGTTATCAACAATAAAAAAACGTTAATTGTAAGTACCCGTTATATAGTAAAATGTATTAAATACCACGGTAATATCAATTTAAAAATATAAATGATTATTCATACAGAACTTCAGACAAGATGGATTCCTATCTGAGTTCCTACGTAGATGTGTTGATACGTCAGAACTAAGAGAATTGCCTTATTTGTGTAGCCGGCATACAGCATTTCACTTAAAACACCAAAGTAGCTTCACAGCGGATTATAAGGGCGACGATGGTATTTCCCCTGTTGAAGTTTACTTATATTATCTGTTAAATTACTTATGAGCTTAGTATTCGAGACACGTAATACAAAGATGCAATTAAGTTCGTTAGGCCGTGCATAGATAAACTCTTGGGCACCATAAACTTACCATTACATACTTAAGCGTTATCTCAATTGTTTGTAATAAATAAGTCTAGGGATAACCGTTTGTAACTCCAACTATTACAATCTAATTCTAGAAACTTAATTACGTGCTTGGAAGTTCAAGTTACTGTTTTATTATAGTGTTTGTAGGAATTTGACTTGTTTTTCCCTTTTTTCAAGATTTCATTATGCTTTAATACGTTTGCAACAATGTCTATCGTTTTATAAAGTTTCATACCCAAATAGACCTTTTATAAATTCCTTGTGCTATCTGAAGTTACTGCAATCCATGACACCAGTTCTTCATCAATCAGGACTAAAATCCAAGCACATATCGTAGATAAATGCGCTTTTACTTAAGCAATTAAGATGCTTACTACGTACGAAAGTATAGCTGGTAACCAAACCTTTCCAACAAGTCAAAAATAGTTTCAAGTTAAAAAAGTGTGTGGAGTTTGTACCTCCCCAATCAAACTGTGCAGGCTCGATTTGCAGAATTACCTTAAATATAAGGCATATATAAATTTTGTTTCGGCGTAAATTTTGATAGATAATAAAAACAATGTTCGACCTGAAGTTACTACGCCGGCAAAATCCGCTTTAAAACTCTTGTATTTCGGTTGGAGAGGTGTGTTTGCGATTTACACGTACAAATGAGGCTACCCTCTCAGTTCTCAAGAATAGCAACGCGTCTTTGTATGTCTACAGATAGCAATACAGACCTCTTTGCGATTGAATGTGGACGGCTGAAGCGACTACTTAAGATCTGATCATCTGTACGTTCGATTGGTAGTATTGTAAAATAAAAAAATCCAGCCTACATAGTGTTCATGTACAACATTAGTAACAAAATTCCAGCATAATTGGCATAAAATAATAACAAACTGCAATGGTTCAACTTTTTTGCGGTCCCGTGTCAAAGAGAACGTTTACCTTTCACGGAATGTCTTAACTCTACTCTCTAAAGTGTGACATTTATATGTCGGCGAATTATTGAGATATCCATCTGTGGTTTGTGGTAGCGGACTGGACTTTTTTTGTTTTAGCGTGAAAGGACTATCGCAGACTGCAGTTACAAATTGTACCCCTTTGCAAAGGTATTACTATTACAACCTATTTACAACTAGGCGAACTATTGCTAAGTCTGTTTTCATCCAGAGATGGTCGTGGCCTTAAAGTAAATATAGGTCTATTGCCTGGTAAATGGTGCTGATATGGTTCGGGCTTAGCTGCCGTTCCTCTAGTTATAATCTGCACGTAAATTTTAATTATTATTAACTTATCCAATTCGTAAATACATCCCATTTTACTCTGTTTAAAATTTGAAAGAAAATAAGGATGAAAAAATAGAGCATGTTCTATTTTAATATCATGATATTTTATATGAAGGGTAAGTTTAAATATTTAGATAGAAATAAAAATACATTTAAAAATTAGTTAATATTCCATACGATAGAAAACAGAACTTGCAATATCTTCGAAGTGGGGCTTCCAGTTAAAATTATAAGTATTAAAACTGGTCCTGTGATACATAAGCTTATATTTTACGCAAAACGCGGCTTAAAGGTAGTCTTATATACATCTTGGAGTGTGTGCCATTATCCTAAAGTCCTGTCCGGAATTCGGCTAAGTATGCGCGGGCGCAGCGGACATCGCTACTGCAACCGGTTTGCGCACAAGTTTCATATGATTACTTTTACTTATAATATTACAAATAAACGAAATACATACATTAATAGTCTTCAAAATAATTAGTATTCCTGAGTGATCTATTTTTCACTTACTTTACCTGTAAGTTTTAAGTACAAGTATTGATTAATCTATTGGAAATTTTTGAATGAGCTTCTTTTTTTAAAGTGATTTTTCTATTCTTTTCTTTTAAATTAGTTGTTACATATTAAAAATGATCATATAGTTGTGTTAAGGCGAATATCATCAAAACATACATAATAATCAGACGTGCATGCTTATGCACTTTCATTATAGGTTCACTAAATGTGTAAGATTTTCAGCTATGTATTACACGATGTGTTCATATTAATTGTAACCTGCGTTGACTGTACAAATAAAATAAATACATTTAATTGTTTATACAATATAAATAAAACAAATAAACGTATTGTAACTGTTTTTGTACGACATAATGTTCTAAATTACATTTTTGACAAGATTTCATGGAATACTATAGTTTTATTTGGAAAATTCTCTTTTAACGCTTAACCGAAAGGGTCATACAGGGAGTATGAGCTTCGAATTTTAAGTACGTTCCTTTAATTTTTCGGATTCCTGTGCGTATTAGAAATTATTATATATCATTTTCTTTAAGAATGAAAAAATGAGTAAACATTGTTTCCTCACATTTGTAATATATATTTTTGGTATATGTATATGTATATCTCTCTGAGAATTCTACATGAAATTCTCAAAGGTGAGAGAAGTCTACGAATCCGCTCTTGGAAAGTATAGTATACTTATTCTGAGTGAATCCCCGTGCCCAACATTGGGAAAGTAATGGGTTGATGACGAAATATTTTAATTCGTTTAGGTACGTGTCTGGCCGACAATCGAATCAAATCATAACTAGAGACGTCAATAATCTTACTTTGGGCACATACCGTCAAATCACGTACAGTAGCAAAAAGTTAAATAAAAGATACGAGAAATACCACAGTGAATATATATCATCAAATTATTGCCTAATTTGTATCGTACAGAGAATCGTATTATAATTGGACGGGCAATAACTTTTTGTACTATTGCATCATTTGGTTATTACCTTTTTTGAATCGTAATCGTCACAAATGTACTGCTAGGCGTGACTGGTAATTTGCGGGATGGAATAACGTTTAGAAGTAACGTTACATTTTGACCACAAGACGTGAAAAGTAATTGTAAACAAAGTCTGTGACAGCTTTTATGGAATTCGTTACTTTAAAGTATATATTAGAGTCATTTCTATGAATCCGTTTGTTGTGTTAATGTTCGCGGTACTTATTTGGTTATTTCCAAAATTGCGTTCACTTGGCCATTTCGTGACATCGTGAAATACTTCTATTTTATAATAAAAACAGTTGTGCGTGTTTTACAATAACAATATTTTTACGAGATATTACTAACTTTAAACGTAAGGGTAAACGGCTAATGATATTTTTTTTATTGATTTCTATTTAGGTAGTTTTATGATTTTGAAGTAGCAAACTAACAAACAGTCAACCTCAAAGTAGAACAAGATTGCTATCTAAAGCTTAAGGTACACCTGAGGACTAAAATGTCACTTTACGTATGCCGGCTCACTAATATTTGAAGTTCTCCACATATGTAAGTGAGCCGAAAACCATAACCATACCCACTGGAACGTTAGAAATAAATGTGGAGGCGGAAACGTATGGGTTGTATCATAATTATATGACACATAATTTGTTATATCATAATAATATGTATACATAGTTTGGACAATTTCAGTTATTATTATGTATTATTAAAAAGTTACGAGTGTTGCGTTTGCCGGCTACACAATGAAGCGAGTCGATCATCTTAGTCCTCAGGAGTAGCAACGCATACATGTTCGAGCTCAGATAGGATTTCAGTCATATTTGTGATTGTACTTGGATGTCTATGGGCTGCGACTATTTACTATCAGATGGTTTGCATGCTCGTTCGCTACTTTTCTCACATAAAAAAGATACAGTTTGTGTGGCAGACGAGATATTTATTGTTAGGTAGACGTACCTGTTGTTTCAATTATTTCTGAATAATTTTCTATATAGTCAGTATAAACCTAACACAGCTAGGTCAAAGTTATCTATCTGCTTAGTAACGGATAACAATGATATCTATCATACTCATACTGAATTAAGGTTTATTTTGTAGAAGTGGTGAATCGTGGTTGGAATTCGTGATAGTTATATAACCCTGTGTTTGCCTGCAATAAGATATCAACTTCATTTAAAAAGGATATTCGTTATAAAGACAATTACTTGGTATTTTAAGTAATCTTGGAAATTATGTAGATAGAATCGATTTGGGAGAGATTTTTAATCTGAAATAAGGAGCTTGTTTGTGTAAAATTTGTTTGCTTGTAGTTGTAGTATCACTTTCGTAATTATTTGTGTTGCCTGGGTATTGATCCGAAATATAATCAAAATGTCATTGTAAATATTAGTCATTAGACCCTAAAGATCAAGATACATTTTTGTAATAAATTTATTTATGTCTTGTATTAACACTAATGTATAAAGTTTGTTTTATTGATTCAATAATAAATAAGTATTAATAATATTCATAAAATGATTGATGTGTGAGTTTGTAATTTTTCTGGTAGCGTGTTTGAATAATACTTTGTATTTTCGATGTGATTTTGGGTTATATGAAATTTCCATCCACCAAAAAAATCCTCGGTGGCGTCTCTTTGAGGTTGTAAAGAACACCAGAATCTCGAAGCGAATGCAACTGATGTTCATCCGGGCATGTACCAACGCCACCCTCATTATCCGCCGTAAAGCATTACTTGTGTTTCGGTTGGAGAGGTGCGGTTGCCGGATACACTGTGAAGCGAGGCGAACATCTTAGTCCTTAGGAGTAGTAACGTATCTACGTTCGAGCTCGGATAGGATTTCGGTCATGTCTATCGTTGTACGTGGATGTCTACTTACGTCGTACGTGGGTTGCAACTACTTAACATCAGGTACTTAATATCAACACAAAAATAACTGACCAGTTCCTGGAAAACTTCTTTCAGCCGCCTTTTACGACAGTTAGAATGTACCGTAGCGGGATTCTGGACCTGAGCTAGAGGGACAACAATCAATCACCTAATAAAAACACGGGAATTTAATCACCTTTTTCAATTAACTGAACAAGACGTCTATTGCAAGTAAAGGGTTAATGTTATAGTCTGTAGACGTGCCGTGGCTGCAGCAACATTCACCGTTTTAGTTATAAACTTACGAAATTCTTGCGACAGAAGCCCGGCCCTGTGGAATTCAATTTGTCTATTTCCATGCCAAATAGAATTCTATGTATTTCCATTATTAATTCTAGAGTTTATATTTCTAAAATTAAAAAATAGTTTTTCGTTAATCGTTAATATCTAAGACTAATTAATTGCTGCTGTCGTAGATATTTTTAAAGGGCCAAATACTTGCATTTTGTAAGTAGATAAGAATATTTTTCTAAATATTTTTAGTTTTTATTAACTAACGTAAAAAGATAAAGAATAAGGGATTTTAATAAAAAATGTGTTTTAGTTGGTGATTGCGACCAGATCGAAGGTTGTGGGATCAATTCGGAACCAATAAAATATTTGATCCCGTTTGCAAGTGCTATACTGTTATATTAATAAACTTAATTATGAGAATTAAGTTAATTATTTCCAAACTAGAAATTCCGTTGATAAAAGAGAGGCATTATAAAAAAAGGTGGTAGAGCCGTTAAAGCTCGCCTGGGGCGGCACCACCGCCGCCCTCATAACCCACCGTAAAGCAACATGTTCTTCATGTATTGTGTTTCGGTTGGGGAGGTGTGGTTGCCGGATA
>DWON01007293.1:0-13057 GCA_018251015.1 Phocides pigmalion okeechobee
AATCTCAAATAGAACAGAATTTCTATTTAAGGATGGACGCGGATGCGTTCCTACTCTTGAGGACTAAGATGGTCGCCCCCAATAATGCGTATTCGGTAACCACACCTCCCCAACCGAAACACAATATATGAAAAACATGTTGCTTTACGGCGGATTATGAAGGTGGCGGTGGTGCCGCCCCGGGCGAGCTCTAACGTCTCTACCACCTTTCACGTAAGTAAGTATTTATGAGGACTAAGACTAAATGCCTCGATGTGGCAAACCCGTTTGATAAGACACGTTCGACATACGTTGTGATAATATCTCTTAGTAGATACTACTTACATCTGGACGGCACACTGGTTTGCATCTTGTTTAAATAAAACAGCTTTTAATTTTAATTACTAGTACCTGTTTACATTTTGTGCTATTTTTTGCAGAACCTTTTCTTTACTTGCCTCGTATTTGCGGCCTTGGTATCATCGGTACGTAGCGCGCCGATGACAGACCATCAGCTGGAGAGGACCTTGGCTGACAGAGTCACCATGCAACGCCATATTAAGTGCGCATTGGGAGAAGGGCCTTGCGATCCTGTTGGAGTACGGCTTAGAAGTACGTATTTTCTATCCGTTTAATTAATCTGAGGGCATATCATCAATTTTTAATATCATATTGTACTTATCAGAAAGATCTTGTTTTATATAATTTGCATAATGGTCATCGATACTTTACTGGTTAAATTACCTTGATTTAACTATTTAAGGTATGCAGGGTCTTCGAGCAAAGACTGGGCTTTTTAGAAAGGTGAGAAAATGTGTTTAAACAAAATATTCTCTTATATAACTGGTATTTCAGTCAATTAGAGGCTTTATATGTATTTTTAATAAAATGTGTAAAAACATCTTAAGCTCGTCTTTTTAGAATTAATTTAACAATATGGGGTAGTTATTAACCCTGGCTCGTAGCCTATATAAAAAATAAGTGACAGACTTAATTTTGTAATATAATATCAACAAATTATTATTTTTTAATTAAAATCTAAGTCGTAATAAGAAAAAATATACGTAAAAACAAACGCAAGAAGTAAAGGTTTTTCTATTGTCATTTTAAAATTAATTATATTGTTTGTTACAGCATTAGCGCCATTGGTCCTTCGAGGCGCGTGCCCCCAATGTTCAGCGCAGGAGACGCGTCAAATCCGACGGACCCTCGCATTCGTGCAGAGGAACTACCCGTGGGAGTGGGCGAAAATAGTGCGTCAGTACGGTTGATCTAATTAACCTCGCTATTGGGTTCATGGGCGTAGTCAGAGGATAGTAAATTCTTCTTCTAAGGATAGACACACTGTAGATTTAAATCATAAAGAGTTCGCGTGCGAAATCTTTTTTTTCGTCTTAATGTTAAAGTTACATTCAAAAATCAGTTATTTTAGTAATTTAAATACTAATAAGTAAATAAATATTTTATATCTAATAATAAATTACAATTTTTTTATACAGCTTAAGCTTATATTAATCTTATTTAATTTATTGAATATGCTGCTTAATTTTTAATGATTAATTAATCTTAAAATATTAGTGATGTCTAATTATAATTATTTGTGGATATTATTGTAAGTTTATATGTATCGTATGGTATCACTAAAAGTATAATATAGATACTAGCTTTAGGTAACTGCAGCTATTAATTCAAATGATTTGGTTAAACATAACGACTACGAAGAAAGTATTTAATTGATGAACTTTACTTGTTGAAATACGTCTCTCTCTATTGATTAGGGTTGCCAGTAACCAAAAGGTGGATTGCCACCCATTTGAAATATTGTTTGGTTTGATTTCCAATTTAATTTTCGTCTCATTGAGAAAATATTTAAACGCCAGATTATTTATGAAAAATTCATGATGATAATAGTTATGGAAAATTCATATATGGTACTTAAATTCTATACGATTATAGAACATACAATAATATGAAAGGATTAATAATTTTAAATAATATTTATCCTATAATCGTATAAAATTTAAATAAATTATAAATATATATTTCCATTAGTACACTTAAAAAATCTCTTCCCTACAACAAGATTAATAATGTCGTGGATGTATAGTATTGCATTGTACACAAACACCATCCCGAACAGAAATTCAAATTCATCATTTAAATATTTGCCTGTGCGGGAATTAATTCCGGGACCTCCCGCTCGTCAGTTCGCTTCCCTCGGCAGTTCCTCCATATTCTTCTGTGAAATATATTTTTACTTACACTTACATAATCTATTTTGTAATTCGTAAATTATATTTTGTTATTGATGTTGTTCTACGAGATACGGCATCGAGTTGTAAGAATAAGTAATTTGATAGTTATTCTAAGTAATCGTTAAGGATGGCTTCGCAAATATTGTTTGTGTGTCATATTAGTACGTAATTATAATGATAAATTGGGCGCGCATGCTCAAACAAGACAAATATTTATAGTGTAAATTTTATTACTAACAAGGACCTAGTTTAGAAATAAGTTTTGTTAATTAAATTTGAACATCGGTGTAATAGGTATACGTATAATTTGACGGGGGAAGTACCATAATCAATTACAAGATCGATCGATAAGATTCGATCGAGGATGTCTCAGTCTCAATTCTTGTTTTTCGATTGGAGAGAAGCAGTTACCTGCTATACTTGTAAGCGAGGTGACCATCTCAGTCATCAGGACTAACAAAACATTTACGCACGAAGTCAGATAGGACTTTAGTCCAGTTTGTGCTTAGACGTGGATGTCCATAGACTGCAGACGCCATTGAATATCTAGTGGCCCGCACGCTCGTTAATCTTGCAAATTAAGAAACAAAAGAACTATCTAATTAATTTAATTTACTAAGTGTATACGAAAATGTTAATCGTAATATTTAGATAAAAAAAATATAGTCACGTTGCATGCAAATCTACGATCCGTTGAAGAGGTTAGCTTAGTAAAAGTATGTTTTGTATTTTTATATAACATAAAATTGTTACCTAATTATTGTGTTTTATTCACCCATTAAACGTCACGTAACTTGTGACGCATCATGGCATACGATAGTGGTAAGGTAAGGCTTAGTGCGATTTGCAGAGAGGGGAGTCTGTTAAGTAAGAGGTTACGGCACTCGGGTCTGGCGGCCACGGCATTCTCTCTGTACTCATTCGCAGGCTTAAACGCTCCACTGGTCGCGTGAAACACCGTGAACACTTTAGAAATCATAACAAATCCGGGTCGATTATTAGGAACTGGCGAGAAGTAAAAGTGTACCGTGCTCTCAGGATGCAGGTGAGTTGGAATGCTGCAGTTTCTCCGCTATACCCATTTTCCTATCTTTATAAACTTTTAATGCATACAAAATACAGTTTTACTTGCAAAGGACGTAGTTGTACCGTCGCTTTTTAAATATTTTGGTAACATTTAATAAACTTGTTTAGTACTATTTTGGTCATGTTGCATACGTTATTAATCTGACATAGATTTGCATTATTTTTCGTTGAAATTGCTATTTATTTATCAGTAGGAAAACTTAAGTTTTCAAGCGAATCCTGTTTATGTTTTTTCCAGTTAAAAAACTTATTTGGTTCTATTTTGGGTATGTTGCAAATGTTATTATCTGATATAAAGTTGCATTATTTTTCGTTGAACTTTCTATTTATCAATAGGAACACTTAATTTTCCCAATCGAATCTAGTTTGCGGTTTTTCCAATCCTTGAAATAAGTTTAATTATTTCGACATTAAATTGTATTTTAAATAGGTGTCTACTTTCAAACGTGCCGTCAATTAATATTGAAGTGTGTAGCATATTATAAAGTAGTTCATTGTTAAAGCGGATGTATTATGTCATATCGTTACAAAATATTTTAGTATGCACTGTTTGTTTTTCATAGACCACTTTTCTATTGAAACCTCTTAACCTGCATCGTAACAAAAATAGATTTGCAATAATCAGAAAAACGTATACAAAAAGTATTCAATGACTAAACTGTAAAATTGGACAGTATTGTATTGTTTTTATTATTTTGATATAAGACACTGTTTTAAAAATAAATTTTGTAATAAAACTTTCGATGACAGAACTGCTTGACGTTCATTATATCTGCGTTTCAGTAACAGTGTAGTATCGTATGTATTTTATCAATAGTGTAGTATATTGCAGTCTGAAATTGACGCTATTTTTCCTTGAAATTTTAAGTTAATTTTAAAGAATAGCGATGCATGTTATCCTTAAGTTTAAAAACATGTTATTAATTGTATTGTGATATGTACAAATATGTGACTTATTTTTTATTTATTTTTTAAATATCCCCCTACATTATGTGCTTAAAACATTTTAACCTTCTCTTGACTTATTAGAGGCCAACAGACGGGCGACATATCTTTATGTATTTTAAGCTTTTGTGAGGAACCCTAAAAAGATGCAAGAATACGTTGTTACCGGTCGTCACGTAGAGGCAATTCAGTATTATTTGTGCGTTGCGGTTTATACTATCATTTTTGGTTTGTTTCTTATGTATTACATGGCCGTACCTAGCTGGCTGTGACTAATAGGTGCAATAACCACTCAAGGCTGACCAGTCCCTAAAACAACAGTCAGTTGTTTTTACTTTAGTCCTTAACTTTTCCTCCCTACTTAACACAATACAGAGGAAAATGTTACGTTAAACATATTTTATGTGTAAAGTACCGGCGTTAACCAGCGGCCTTCCGAAATATAATCATAGACTCCTGCTATAAACTGTATAGGAATACATTTGAAAACAATTAAAACTGTTTTTTTATGTGAGAAGAGTAGCAAACGAGCATGTAAACTACCTGATGTTAAGTAATCGCAGCCCAAAGACATCCATGTATACAAACACGACCGAAATCCTATCTGATCTCGCACGTAGATGCGTTGCTATTCCAGAGGATTAAGATAATCTCCTCGCTTCAAAGTTTAGCTGGCAACCGTACCTCTCGAATCGAAACACAATTAATGCTTTATGTCGGATTATGAGGGCGGCGGTGGTACCTCCCCGGTCGAACTATAGTTCTCCCACCTTTAATAAATACAACTCTTACTTTACGATACAAAATATAGCATGGAGCTTATAAAAATATTTGCATCTTTATACATTCAGTCAGTCAGATGGTTTGCATGCTCGTTTGCTACTCTTCTCACATAAAAATATAACAAATTTTACTAGTGATTAGTGAGATTGAATTACATAAAGTGATTGAGAATTTCGCGTGTATACAACGAATACAATACTATCTAATGTTGCAACGTAAAGTGGTCTAAGTTGCGCGTTGGTCTGTTATTAAATTCTCATTTGTGTTGCTCCATTAAACGTAGAAAGTTTGTAGTCATATAATCTCTTCTTTTATGCAATAGAAGTAGTAAACGAGCGTACCTAAATGTGGTCACATCTGAAGTCGATCAGTGAAGCGTTGCGACTTCTAAAGCGTTCAAGATCATCTTGAACATATTGATAAAATGAATCTGCCTTACCACACACTTCACACTAGCTTAGGTAAATTATTCTCTTTCTGTAAGGAAGAAACAGATGTGCGGTGGTGGCATTAGAGGGTTGAGGATGTTATAAGTGGTGATATAGAAATGTTATTCATAGTTTTTTGGGGTTTGCTGCGGATTAGCTTTATACAAAACACTTACATGTGATTTTAAACTAATATCATCGAAGAACGGGTAGTCAGGATTAACGATTTTTAATTGGAACCGAATTTTAAATTCGTATGTCGATAGATCAAACCAGTAGCATGGCTCGTGGCCACAATTAAACTTACATATGTTACAAATATGTATTTATTTTCTTTTAAAAACCCCGGATGACTAATATTTTAGCAAGCAGGTAAATATCCAGCTAATATTATATGGGCAGGATGTCGTGACATGATTACCTATTCCATCATGTCCGGCGTTAGGCAACTACATTAATTCGAGATTGTAAAACTTAAGTATTCGCTACTAAATGCTTGCTTAATAAATATTTAAATTTATTTCGACTCCCTAAATCTATTATGAGTAGATATTATGATATTTTGAAGTTATACTTTTCTTCGGGATGTTTAGGAAAAAAGGCCAGTGTATAAAATTGCGCACGCAAATGTAACACATTATTTATTATAAAAATTGAATAAAGCGCCATCTGTATTACTTGTGATGAAGCTATGTATAAAAAATATTTTTTATCTGCTACCCCAGTAAACATGTTTGCAGACCGTCCGACAGTACTTAAAAGAATTTCATAAAAAAAGGTTCATATAGAACACGAGCCCCACCTGAATTTAATAGATGATCTAATCTTCTCTAATCTAATATCTACTGAGAACCAAATTCCACGATGTTTAATAAACTAAGGTTGAGGTTTGCAGTTTAATACATCAAATCCGAAGTTAGTGGTAGATAAAATACTTATGCTTATGGTCTGTTTTTTATAAATTTGTTATGCCTTTCGCAATGATCTCAATTTATTCTAAGCAGCTATTAAAAAAAACATGTTTACTGATCTTGTTAAGTATCTTTATTCTCGAATAACTTTTCACGATAGTTTTACATCTTAAAATCTCGAATTTCGAGAAGATTTTTGAACTTTAGATTGATTCTAGTTAGTAATACTGCTAGAACATGTATTAGGTCAATTAATATTGTAACTATTCATTTAAACGTATTGTAAGTTTACAAATTACACGAAATAATCGCGTTTAAAAAAATAAAATACTGACACGAAATGTCACTCTGTCACAAATGGACATGTCATGAAAGAAGGATCTACGAATACGATTTATTATGGTTACGTTTACACCGTTATGTACTATACCATGGCACTTGGCTTTACTGTCATAAGACCGTTACACCTTGTCAAATTTTAAAATAAGAAATCTTTTCACAATATATTTGGTTGCAAATGAAAGTAGACTGTTAACTATACTGTTAAATTACAATACATTCTTTTGAGTTCAATCCCTTTGTTAAATTTCACTGATGTTCTTATTCCACAATACCTATAGGTATATTGCGTCTTTCGTATGAATTTCGTTCCGATTTAAAGTTATCTTAAAATGTTTGTACGTTATATTATTAAAAAACAATTTCTTTGGCATTAAATAGCACCTACGTCTTTTAGCTATCATCAAGAGTTGACTGATGGAGAATGCCTTTAGGCATTTATTTCGCCATTTGTAATCCTTGCTTATTAGCTTAGAATAAAGTATTAATTCATAAAATTACATAAATAAATCACATCATCATCAATCAATTACTATCGCAATGCTGGGCACCTTTCTCATTGCAAATTGAGTTCTGAGTTCAATGGGCGTCTGTCCAGGCTTCCTTAGCTGTTTGAACGCATGTAGGCAATATCGATTAGGGTACTCCCGGAAACAGCCTGATATTTCTAGAGAGGGTCTAAAGCCTAGGCAATAATCACTACATTTGCCGCTCCCCTGGAAATGCCCGTTGGGGTGCATACTTTGCACCGTCCCTCTCGGCGGGCTTGCCTTACTCCACCATGCCAGTCAACTGCGGATTTTTAGTTTCACGTACTTTTGATTACTTCATGGAGAACTTCAGCATGGCATGGCATCCAAGTTTACCTATGATATATTTATTTACAAGTGGTACTTGATATCTAATATGTATCTTATTTGACCAATCAGATCCCGACCGACCATCGTCGACCAATTAGACCAGGAACTCGAATCCCGGTCCTGCCATGCAAGGGTCCGAAATCTTAAACGCTAAGCTTTTACTTCATAGAAACTGATCATTATAAAATATTTAAGTCACACATCGCAACTTTTGAATAATAAAGACTTAACTAAGAAATTTTAGCGTTTGGGAAATAAGAATTAAAGATTTGCATGTACATAAACTTTATAAGAGACATTTTACAAGAGATATTTCACAGATGCATATTTTGTAAATTCGATTATTAAATTTTTTTGTGATGCTGATTTTTTTTTATTCTGAAAGAGTAAGAAACCTTTCCGTTCTTACTCTTGAGGACTAGCATGGTCGCCTCCAATAATGTATATCCGGCAACCACACCTCCCCAACCGAAACACAATACATGAAGAACATGTTGCTTTACGGCGGGTTATGAGGGTGGCGGTGGTGCCGCCCCGGGCGAGCTCTAACGGCTCTACCACCTTTAATATACACGTGCCATAAATAAAAAAAATAAAGTAAATTTGAAATCAAGTCCAATATCTTCAAATTTTTAAATAGGTCTCCATCATTTTAAAGGGGCTAATAACTATTTATTTCACTATAAGTTTTTGTCCGCGACTTCGTTCACGTGTTACAAAAATTGACATAACTTCTTTATTTGTTAATCGATTTAAGTGAAAAATGTACTAAATGTTAAGTGAAGCCCACCGCAATATAATCTTGAAAAATAAGCTATTTCTGAGATTAGCGTGCACAAACATGCAGACAAAATGAAAGAACATTCTTTTGGGTTCTCTTGCGTATATAAAGACACCCCAGACATAAAGAGAATTAATAAATGTTTATTGTACCAAATATTAATGCTTGGTTAGACGGACTGAGTTTCGATTAGAAATTTAAAACTAGCCTTGTAATTGCTGTATTGAAATCTAACTACTATCGGTCAAGTTCACCTCGGATTGGAAACTAGAGTTTGCAAATTACGACACTTGTCAGTACCAGCCTTTGTTGTTTGAACAAAGGAAATTGTAATTAACCCATGGATTTCTTTGAAACCGATTCTATACTAAAAAAACTTAAATAGATTTATAATACGAACACTAAAAATCTATGATGAAAATAGATAAAAAATTATGTCGTATAAATGTCATGGTGAAGAAATGTAAATCTGTTATAAGTATCTTAACAGATAAAAATAAATGCTGAATAATTGTCATGTATATTGCCTGCACCCGATAAAAAAGTAAATGACGTTTCAGGATAAACGTAATGATTACATTTTCATATCATTATGCCTTCTTGGCAACAAGTTGTGCTTTACGTACATCTGTAATTACTATATAACTGTTATATTCTCAATTTGTAACGATTTTTACACAATTCCAACATTAAAAAAAGTTTTTTTTTCTGATATGTCGTTGCGAATTAATTTTAGATCCATGAAATTGATTTGGGCTGCACTTTAGTGAAAATATTATTGATTTTATGGACTGTAACATTTCAAGCCAGCATAGTTATTTTAGAATATATTAGAAGGGACTGGTGGAAACAATAAAAATGATAAAGCAGTTGTAGGAAAATCGTTTCGTGAAGCTCGTCTCTGAATATAGACATACCACCCAAGTGTTTAATGTGGGAGAATAAGAGAATAATGCTCTTTGAATGGAACGTCGAGTAGGTATCTAAATATACATTGTTGCATGTCTTCTCATAGAAACATTGTACTATACATATAATTGAAAATTAACAATATAAATCATGCAATATCTCTAAATATTATAAAACGAAGTCCCCCGCCGCGTCTGTCTGTCTGTCTGTCATGATAAATTCAAAAAGTACTGGACGGATTTTCTTACAGTTTTCAACAACAGGTCCAATGATTCCTGAGGAAGATTTTTTGCATAATAATTTAAGTTTTTTGTAAATTGGGCGAGAAATTAAATAGTTAAATTCAATATAGTAATTGCGTCGTCGTTCGAAATAGATGTTTCTAATTGTTTGCTTTTGCAAATAGGTCATAACTGGATGCATCTATAAAAGAATAATGTGAGTAAATATAAACTCTATTACTCGAGTGAAGCTGGACTGGGTGCTAGTAAAAAAAATGTCATACGATAAATTTTGCATTACCATTTATAGAAGGTATTTTGCCGTCACCTCAATTTTTCATTGAAAATTGTCGTTGATTAGAGAAACATACACATGTATGCAGCCATTTCCATTTTCATTTATTTCCATTATTCATCATTTTTACCACGGGCTAGTTATAAAATCAAAAAAATCAAAATCAACTCAATCAACAAATATTACTGTGCAAAATATCTGGAGAAAGTAGCTAAAAAAGAAACTAAACAGGAGATTTTTATTTTTGCGGTCGTTTCCCATCGCGCCGACCGTATGTTCTTTTACTATTTCCATAGTACATATAAAACGTAGTAGACAGATAATTACTGATTGTATCTTCATACGACTTTGACGATACGGATTGCTCAATCATTAGGAGTCTAAACACGTACTCACTCGTTGTTCGTGTCGTTTATATTATTTACAATCCCACTCATCGAGCATGTACAACAGCAACGTTGTGTCCATAGATAATAATTCACGCAAAAATCCGTATAGTGATGTCAAGCGACACTTTTTCTGATCTTCTATCAGAACTATTATTACTAAAACGCTTATCTATACATATAATTAAACTGTAACTGATCGCTGTCTGTACATGGCATATATATGTATATTTATGTAATCATAATGGATTGCCTTTATATACCCAAAACAATGTATTTGCGTTTTGTGTGTTTGTCTGTATGTCTGTATGTTTGTGCACGCTAATCTCAGAAAGGGCTTATCCGATTTGAATGCAGTTTTCAGGATTATATTGCAATGGGCTTCACTTAACATTTTTCATGAAATCGGTTAACAAATAATGAAGTTATGTCAATTTCATTCAATCATCAATGACGAAGTCGTGGGTCGTCTCTTCCTAGAACGATAAGGGTTATATCGTCCAACACTCTAGCCAAATGTAGATTGGTATACTTTACACGGCTTTAAGAACACCTTTATGGACTCTCAAACATGCGAGTTACCTTTCACCTTTGAAAATGTAATTCACATATATTTTTTACCAGTTTTTACAGCTTTTAACAGTTTCCCTGCGGGTTACACGACTGTTATATACTACTTTTTCGTAACGGTTTGTAAACACCTATTGTGTACTTACAAATCTGGACGCATTACGGACGAACACAAGTGCTGTATCTATTTACGTTGACGTTACAAGCCTGCGGGCGGACATTACGTCTGTGTTCGTAGACGCTACACGGACACTAGAAATATAATATTTCAGTGAATTGTCGGCACATCTTCAGTCTAGAGAATACAGCTCCAGTTTAGTGCCACCTCCCGCAACGCCGACTCGAAGAATAAGCGCTGCAATCAAAATATTAATATTATTTCGCCATTCTATTCCAGGTTTCACATATCATTGTGTTGAGCGCGCTGGTAGCAGTATGTTGGGCACAAGCTGACAGGCCGCAAGTGACCGACACTGCACTGGAAGACGCGCTTAACGACAAGAGGTTTATCCAGAGACAGATCAAATGCGCCCTCGGCGAGGGACCCTGTGATCCAATCGGAAAACGGTTGAAAAGTAAGTTATAACAGACTTTTTATTGCAATGTCTGTTAGTACAAAATGTTCATTGTGACCGGTTAGCGTTGTCATAATAATCCGCCGTGTAGCAGTTATGTTTCGGTTGGATAGTTGCGGTTGCCGAATATATTTGCAACTAAGCCGACAATTTTAATCCACAGTACCAATGCTGTGACTGAATTCAGAAGGGTCTCGTGGAGTTGGTTACAGATGCCTAATCATTATTAATTATGTTATAAGCATTGTAATAATTGCAGATTAATGACTTAACACTTTGACTGCGGTGTTCGTGTATTAGATCGGGTTAGCGTTGCGGGCGGCGGCCTTAACTGGAGCTTATTTTTCTAGACTGAATATGCGCCGACAGATCACGCAAATATTCTATTTTTGCATTTATGTATCATGTACGAAGACGTAATGTCCGCCCCCAGTCTTGTAGCGCTGGCGTAAACGCAGTACTTTTGTTCGCCCGTAATCATATACATATAATAATATCAAAAATATTTTCATTGTAGCCCTGGCCCCACTAGTTCTGCGTGGCGCGTGTCCACAATGCACTCCACAAGAGACGAAACAGATACAGCGCACTCTATCGCACGTACAGAGAAACTATCCTCAGCAGTGGGCAAAGATTGTGCGGCAATATTCTGGTTAAGCCAATGCATTCGCGGGAAAATTCAACCCCAGATAATGGAATGATTTACGAAAAGGTCGTGAAAGATGGCGCCACTACGCTTTTTCATTGACAAATAAATAAATAGTATCGAGAATCAGGATTAAATTACAGTAAACGTCCCATTATTATTTAATTTAAGTATGTAGGTGTAATTTAAAATAATTTATGTCAATGTATAGATAGGTTATATCGTCAAATTTTGTGATTTTCCTTCTATAAATAAGTTTTTATATTGTATTTATGTTATTTTATTTTATATTGTTTATTCTAATTATATTTTTGTGTGATTCCTAACTAAACTCGTTGATAACTCTTAAATTTCGAATTTTAACTTTTCTGATAAAACACATTCGGGTTGTACGTCCATTTCTTCCACGTACATACAACATGTGGAATGAGTGTTCACCTAAAGTATTCGCTGAACATTATGCCATTAAAAAAAGTGAAATGAGTTTTCCTTCAAAGCCGACAATGCGTTGGCGACTCCTCTATTGCAGGTGTTCATAAGCGATGGTGACTGCTTTCCATCAGGCGGCCCGTCTGCTTTTTCGTTAGGCTAATTTATATAAAAATATAATCGATACAAATACTATTAAGTATAAATTGTTTAAATATTCTACCATAATAAGTCACTCTGAACGTAATAAAATTACTATTTTCGAAATCAAAATATTGTAAGTACAATTAATATACACAATATATAATACAATACTATTTCAAATGTTATATAATACGTGTAAGTAATTATTCTAGCAAAAGATATGTACATATCAAGAACGTAAGTACCAATTTACATTTTATTTTTATTACAAAAGATATTGATGATCTATGTTTATTATATAAAATGTAATAGTAAGCTTTGTGTGTAACGTACATATAAGTTATAAAAGCTAATGTTATATTATTAAAATATTCACAAAATCAAATGAACATTTTCTTTCGGTTGCATTGTATTTAGCATAGACCCCTAAGATACGTCAATAAATGTACATAAAAAAGTGCAGTAAGGGACCCAGGTTATCGCAGATACCCTAAAATTAAATACAACTTATTTAT
>DWON01007294.1:0-13057 GCA_018251015.1 Phocides pigmalion okeechobee
ATGTATCTACGTTCGAGCTCAGATAGGATTTCAGTCGTGTTTGTGGTTGTACGTGGATTTCTACTACTTAACATCAGGTGGTTTACATTCTCGTTTGCTGCTCTTCTCACATAAAACATATTTTACTTAAAAATATTACGTTTCATCGTATTTTAAATGCTTGGGAGTAATAAATGTTTGGAAAAAGGGTTTATACCGTTCGGATGTCCACAAATGTACATGGGCGGAGGGACCTGCTACCTTCAGATGGACGTCATGATCGTTTGCTACACCAATATCATAAAAAAGTATTAAATACACTTTACAGAATTAAAATTCAACGCGAGCTAGTGTTCTTGGAACCATGCCGCATGGGCACGGAGTCCCTTTAGATTGTTTAGGTTAGGTTTTTATTATAATTAGTTTTAAGATTTTCATAATTATAATAAATTGTAAATAAATTATAAATTTAAATTGCAGTATAAAAGTATATATACGACAATTTTTACTTATTATTGCTTTGCTAAATTTGTCGAAAACGTCTAAAATATAATGTACATAAAAAAAGACTCCATTTAATTTAAATTCAAGATCCGTAAACATCAGCGCTGTAATCACACAGTGATATAAATGAATATATCACAATATTACGTGGTACGCTTAGAACATATGTACATATTACGGAAGTTGGATAATAATATATCGTATAATATTAGTAATATTTGGTTATAAAGTTTTGTAAGGCGGTAAAACTACAGTTCTGTCACAAAGCAGTTCCTGTGTATGGCTTGGAGAGCTGTGGTCGCCGGTTACACTTGGAGGCGAGACGACTATCTCAGTTCTCACGAGTAGTAATTCGGCGACGTCAGGTAAAACTTTAGTCTTGTTTTAGGTTGGACGTCGATGTCTATGGGCTGCAGAGAGCGTTTATCATTAGCTTACACGCTCGTTTTCTACTTTTCCAACATAAAAAGAAACAAAGAATCCAATATGTATTATTGGCTATGTGCTCTTAATGAGATTCCTGCAACAAACTTGAACAAATGAAACGTAATTGATTCTTTTACTTTTTAACGGTATTAATAGGGTTTAATCTTTTCATACTTTCTTTGTACTACTTAATGAAAATTTTATCAATTAAATTGTAATGTGACAAATATTGGAATATATTTTATATAGATGTGATTTTGTAATATGAGACGAGTGGCATACGAGCGTGCACCCTATGGTAAGTAGTAACTGTATTCCATGGACATCCACATACGACCTCAAATTAGACTGAAGTTCTATCTAAAGTCATGCGTCGTTGTGTTGCTAGTCTTGCGGACTGAGGTGCTCTCTTCGCTTCCAAGTGTAGGCGGCAACCGAAATATAAGACTTGCTTCACAGCGGATTATGAGGTCCGCGGTGGTATCTTTCCAGTTGATTTAAGGCTCTACCAGCTTGTGATCCGTCCGCTTTCGAGATACGTGCCTAGATTTGAGATGTAAAATACGTCGTATCCATAAGAAATATATGTATATATTTAAAAAAAGGCTTTTATTATAATCATTACTATATAATACCCATCTGTCATATTTATAAAGATAAAATGCAAATAAATACAAAAATAAGGAGAATGATAAGGGTTTTTTTCTCTTCGTTCGTATTTAAATAATAAATCGTATTTTTTTAATTATTATATTATTCTTGCAAATTAACCGTAGGTACATAATTTATAGTCAATTTATTTCATACGTCGGCATGATAAAGGAAATAAAATTACATAAATATAAATGGCGCATTCTAGCCGTTGCAGTAAGATATCATAACAACAAAATTGTTTATTAGTATATACTTTTAATACACACATATAATGTATAATTGATTTGATTTGATTAATGTATAATAAAATAAACTTTTTCTAAGAAGAATATTATCTAAATAATATAAAACGAACTCCCTCGTCGCGTCTGCCTGCCTGCTTCTGCCTGTTCGAGAGAAACCCACATAACACAACCCGAATACACATTATTGGAGGCGACCATCTTAGTCCTCAGGAGTAGGAACGCATCAGCGTCAATCCTTAAATAGAACTTCGGTTCTGTTTGAGATCGGACGTGGTTGTCCGTCCAAAAAACCCAAAGTACTGAACGGATTTTCTCACAGTTTTTAACAACAGGCAGGGCGATTCCTGAGGAAGGTTTTGGTGTATAATAATTAGGTTTTTCTTGTAAATTGGGAGAGAAGTTAAATAGTTAAATTCAATATAGTAATTCGGTTGTCGTTCGAAATAGATATTTGCAATTGTTCGTTCTTGCAACTAAGTAATGACTGGATGCGTGTTTGAAAGAAAAATAATTTAAGTAAATATAAACTCTATTACCGGAGCGAAGCTGGGCCGGGTCGCTACATGAATTATATGTACAAAAACATATACGTGTACAAAAAATACAAAAAACCAGCATACATTATGTACAAAACTTACGTTTCGCCTTATGCCTATAAATTGCCTGTGTCTGTATCGTTATAGGCAATGCCAATATTTCTTTGCTTCACTTATTTTCAATGACATGAGTCGTATATCTGGATGGTGGTGACGTCAGCATTACTATTTATTATTTAGGAAAATAATCTGATTGGATCTTAAAACATATGAACATGTATTATACATGATTAAGTAAATATGGAGGGGTTTTGAAAATTTTGCCGAAGGAATACATTTATGACCTTAAAAAAGCTGGCCAAGTCACTTCTCGCCAAAAGCTACTGACTACTTCAGAATATTCTGGAGCCACAAGACTGGGCTCCGAAGTACTTTTATTATATATAATAATTAATCATATGTCAAGTGTCGGAGTGCCGTTAACAGTACAATGTACAAGAACAAAAAAGGAATATAAAAATGCAGTTAAAGGTTACTGTTACATAACCGTCGTGCGATGAATGTTGATTAGTTTAGCAGCGACTTTGACTTGTAGTAAAATAAAGAAAAAATATGTTGTACAAAATTTTAATCCTTAAATAGTATCATTTTTAAAATTTACCTGTATATTTTATATATTCAAAGGTGGTAGAGCCGTTAGAGCTCCCCCGGGGCAGTACCACCGCCACCCTCATAAACCGCCGTAAAGCAACATGTTCTACATGTATTGTGTTTCGGTTGGGGAGGTGTGGTTGCCGGATACACATTATTGGAAGCGACCATCTTAGTCCTTAAGAGTAGGAACGCATCCGCGTCCATCATTAAATAGAACTTCTGTTCCATTTGAGATTGGACATAGTTGTCCATGGCCTGCAGTGACCACTTAACATCAGCTGGCCTGCATGCCCGTTTCTTACTCTTTCATAATAAAAAAAGGCTCTCACTGCGCCCACCAAAACTTGTGCGTAATTAAATGTGCTGTTAGTAACGTTACTTCGATTGTAACATCGCACGCAAATCGGTGCTAACAAGTGGGTTATGGTCGAGTTGTCGTTATTAAGTAAATACAAACAAGACGTAATGTATTAGGTCAAGAATCTAATTACTGTCAATAAAGATTTACAAGAATTGATGTTATAGGCCCCAGGTCTAGAAAATACTTGAAGTTCACAGACGAAGTAATTAGGTAGACTACCAATGCAAACGGCGCTTTCAAGAAAGAACTAGTACATGTAAATATTATGAGTCGAATAGGTCCTACGTGAATCAATGACATCAACAATCAATCAATGACAATTGCAAGGTGGTGGAAAACTAGTTAACCGGGGAGGTACTACCGCCGTCCTCATCCCACCGTCACGTAGTTGTTGTGTTTCGATTGGATTGGAGCGATTGCCGGCCTTTAGTAACGAGTTTTTATGGAATTTGGTTCAACAATGACCATTTACCTCACGTGGACTACGGGATTGTTTGATTGTTGATTGCATTTGCATTGTATTCTTATTTCGATTTATGAACAAGCAAAGCCGCGGGCAAAGGCTAGATATTGCGTTAAGAGTCTATTTGGTAACTCAGTCTATGGTGTAGTCATTACAACGCCTGAGAATGGCAAGTACTTTGATGGGATTTTAATTATTTGCAATCAAGTTCAACGCACTTGATATATGCAATTTGCTTGCATAGAGTATATTTACGGAGTCTAATAATATGTGTACCTATATTGTTTACATTTAATGTGTTACGTCGCAAAAGAAAAATAGATTCATTAAATTTTAATGATAATAAATATAGTTCAAAATACTTAAAACACGCTTTAAAGCATATCAAACTAAAAAGTAAAAAAAATCTAAATATACATATATAGGTAGAAAAATAATAATGAACAAATTTTTCTTTAATTGTGAAAGAGTAAGAAACGGGCATGCAGGCCACCTGATGTTATGTGGTCACTGCAGCCCATGGACTACCACGTCCAATCTCAAATAGAACAGAAGTTCTATTTAAGGATGGACGCGGAAGTGTTCCTACTCTTGAGGACTAAGACGGTCGCCTCCAATAATGTGTATCCGGCAACCATACCTCCCCTACCGAGACACAATACATGAAGAACATGTTACTTTACGGCGGGGTATGAGGGCGGCGGTGGTACCCCCCGGGCGAGCTCTAACGGCTCTACCACCTTTACAGAATATATTCATGATTAACGATTTTTGATATTTGATTGCCTACTTCGTGTCATCTTCTTCGTTTCATCTTGTTCGTGTCTTTTTGAAGCATTTTAGGTACAGTCGCCGAAAAGAAATTATTGACTAAATTTGCACCTGTGTATATAACGTGAATGTGAATATAACGGTTGCAAATAACACGTGTGACGGTGATAAAGTATAGAAATCAGTTAGCAGCTGAAATTGCAATTATTGGAGGAAGTTGCTAAAATACCGATTACTACATAAAAGTGAAACTTTGTTCGTTTGTTTATTTGTTTGCGTTTTAAGCAAAACCTAATGATTGAATATATCTAAAAATCGTATACAGAGTGCTTGAACTATAAAAAATAATATTTAAAGCGTATGGTTAAGCTTTATTTTTCAAATACCGTTTTGGTCTGTAGTTTAAAACAATCGTTTAAGCATGTTCGTTGGTAATGCGCAGATTAATAGTACTCAGGAATATAACATTTAACCTTTCTCTAGAAGGATTAAAATGGCCTGCAGGTTTACTCTCAATGTTTATTTATTTATTTATTCTTTATTATACCAAATACACAAATGTGGTACAAAAAAACGCGGACTTAATGCTAAAAACATTATCTACCTGTCAAACAGGGCTCAGCAGAAATCATCCAAAGCGATATAAATGAAAAAGAATGATCAGTAATTGAAAATTAGATCTTAAATTTTAAATATATGAATGCACGTATTTATTTTATGTTTGAAAACTAGCAAACGAGGGCTCAGGCCATCTGATGATTTGCATCATACCTCATACAGTATTAAAGTCTTGCCTGACGTCGGACGCAAATTTGTACTCCTGAGGACTAAAATGGTCGTCGCTTGTAAGTGTAGCCGGTAATACTTGCTAGTTACGATCTGTTGCTACTCAGAATGTACTTCGCGCCCGAAATCGGAACGTCGTTCGTGACCAGTATTAAACTGTCGTAATTTTCATAATACGCCCGAAACGAAGAACAAATTAACACTTTTGACAGTTTCTCAAAAGAAATTGAAATGTCAAGTCGAGGTTTGATTTTAGTTGCACATAGTTTGATATAGGCTACATATGTTCTTACATAGAATATTCGAATTTTAAGAGCTTTACCATTTTGGTGCGTTTTTTAGAGGGTGAAATGGTTATGTGAGTTACGGAAATGCGACAAGCTGCAGTTAGCGTGATAACGTTAACAGTGATAAATAATAATTTAATTTGTTTTATTCCTTAATTTCTTTTTTATTTAAATATTTTATTTATGCATTTTTATTTAACCACTTAATTATACTGTAAATACATACTTCAACTTATGAAGTATTGGTTATGATATGCTGATTTGGAACGTTCTAAATTCAAATTATTATTTTTTTCACTCAACGTCTCCATTTTAGTAAAGATTCGAACTTCTCGCAATGCAGTAACTCAGCTAACAAATTACAATATTTAAATTAAACAGATACATTGAATCATAATTTATTATATTTACATAATTAATACTAGACACAAATGAAGAAGATTTTAAGGAAATTAATAATTTAAAGCTAAAGCAATAAGAAAATTACAAAATAAATATGTTTATACATATTTTATACATATATTTCTTAAGTTAATTTAACTTTTACCTATTTAAAAAATAATGTGTTTTTAAGTTTTATTGTAAGTGAAATTAAATAAAGTATTTCTTAAGAAATTAAGAAAAAAACATGCGATCTAAAACTCCTGTTTGTGGCATATTTGCCAGTAGGCTGGCAACGTTTCCACGTTGTATGGCCTGAATGATGGCAGCGTTTCCTACCAGTGTACGGCCAGATTATTTCTTTGACCAAAACAGCTGTTGAAGTAAGCAAATTATACACCTTTGGAAACATACACAGTCGAGTCTACGTACACAAGCATACAAATATACATATTTTAAACTTGCGACCCGGTCCATCGCTCGGGTAATAGAGTTTATATTTACTTACATTATTTTTCTTTTATACATGCATCCAGTCATTACCTAGTAGCAAAACCAAACAATTAATTTAATTTTTTCCCAATTTACAAAAAAAGAAACTTAGCTTATTATGCACTAAAACCTTCCGCACTCTACCTGTTGTTGAATACTGTAAGAAAATCCTTGCAGTGCTTTTAAAGTTTATCGCGAACAGACAGATAGACAAACTTGTTTTATAATATATAGAGATAAATACGCGTAGAAACAACCATTGTATTTAATATAGTTAATTTGTTTAGATAGTTTGACCTAGTAGCGTGCTTTGTGAACCGTCGAGAAGAAATGTGTAAAGTTAACAAGTGGCACATATTGCTTTCACCTGCTCTTCTAACAAACTTACTTATTGTGCACCAAATACTAGTGTGAACTTTGTCGCACTTCTTGAGTTTTCCATAGATTTTGTTTTAGATCTAACGACCCACGGTGACTTCTCTCGAATGCATTTACATCACATTATAAATACCTATATGTTTAGAGTGTGTCTTGAATCGTAGGTCTAGAGATTTACAGTTTGGAAGGTTAGGGTAAATTCGGCACAATAACCAAACTCAACAAATGCTGGTTGAACACAGATTTTATTATTGAAAAATGTAGAATGCTTATCCTAATAAATCCATTACAATGGGCGGCTCCTGGAGCTCGGTATAAAACAGCTGTCAACTTATAACGATTGTCACCTATCGTAACAACACGACAATACAGATAAATATCGTGCTTCCAAGTGCACTTGTGCTCACCCATCCAACTACCGACCATGGTGTTAACTTGTCTATTTACTTGCACGGATTGTATCTGGATAAGCTCAGGCAACTTATGGTCAATGAACCATGAATAGTCAATGATTTATGTGCTCTTCAAAGCACGAAAGTGCGCATTTTTTTTTTACCACCAGTGGTGACCCATCCAAATTCGGACCGCACTCGACGTTGCTTAATTTTATCGATTATTACAATCTACACAAGCCTCGTGTTTTACTACAGTACGTCTTCGGTCAAGGCTAATGATAACAAGGGAGGCGGATGACCAGCCGTTTTCCACGATTGCGTTATGGGCGGCACCCGTTCCGACCCGCGGCGTTGCCTAATTGCCACCAACATCCACTATCCGCTCTTTTTACAACAGTTTCTACTCTTCTATGAATAACTTGAAGCATAATTTCCATCTGAATGTATCTCGAATTATTTCGAAAGTCAATAAGTGTGAAATAAATTGTTTTTCTATGTTAATCGGAACTGGAATTGTTACGTAGAATTGTTGTCTTGGTCTCGTCCAATTAGTTTAATTCTAACACGTGTGTATAAATTAAACTAATTACCTAACTCTAGCAAATGTCATACCATTCAAAACTATCTCGCTCCTCAGAATAAGCAACGAAACAACGTTCCTACAATTTTTGTTTTCTTTTTATGTAAAAAGACTACCAAACGAGCGAGCAGGCAATCAAAATCAATTTTTTTTTTTATTCAAAGAAGATTCTTTACAGAATTCTTTTTTGAATGTCAATAAACTGCCACCGTATCGTAAGATGTTTCGTTTTGCAGAAGAGGCGGTAAAAGAAACCCTAAAACGCACATCTTTTCCATCTTTGAAAATGTCACTTACAATTAATAACTTAAATGAATGGAGAAAATGTTAAGTAATCGCTGCAGCTAATGACATCTACCTCAACCGTTAACAACCTATCTTAAGTCCGTAGATGCTTTGCTTTTTTGAGGACTAGGTGGTCACCTCGCTTCCAAGTATAGCCGGCAACGACACCTAAGAGGTCATAAAAGTTGCTTCACAGCGGCTTACGAGAGTTGCGGTCGTATCTAACTATACCTACTACTCTACCACCTTATTTCAGACCTTCAGTTCTGTTTAATCATGGTTGTGTATGTTATGAGCTATTTAAAATCAGACTTATTCAAGCGTTTGCAACTCTTCTAACATTAAAAAATATAAGACTCTTTTTATGTAGCGTATTAATTTAAAATTCCTATGATTTTAGACTGACATCGTCGTGGATTGGGTCCATGCAACTCGGTGAAATATTGGCATAAAATTAACGTATCGTAAATACCCGTTATAAATTTAATATGTATTATTTTTAAGAGACTTGTGAAATGATTTTAAACTAGTGTTATTGTATTATTTTTACTGCATAACGGGTACTCACGATTAACGATTTTTATTTTCCGATATTTCGAAGTTATAATTTTTTCGAATCAAATTCATTAAACTTGAGTTTAGTCGTTACGAGGTCCTATGTAACTGGTTCCAAATATCGGCAATTAAAAATCATTAATTGTGAATCTCTCTCTTTAGTTACTCAGTCAGTCTCAGTGCTGAGGGTCGCGATTCTTATGCAATGCGCAATGTACTGTGTCCCTCTAGTTACGAGTAGCGCAGTGTGTGTAGCCCGATGTATTGCCGCATTAATGGGTATATTCAGTTTGATAGGTAGAACTTTCAACCGGGTTTCAACGTTCAGCCGGGATGGTACCACCACCGCCCTCATAATCCGCCATAAAGCATCACTTGTGTTTGTATCGGTCGGAGAGGTGCGGTTGCCGTCTACACTTTGAGGTGAGGCGACCATGTTAGTCTTCAGAAGTAGCCACGTACTTACGTTCAAGCTGAGATAGGATCTCAGTCGTGTTTGTGGTTGTGGGCTGCCACTACTTAATGTCAGGTGGTTTGCATGCTCGTTTGCTACTATTCTCACATAAAAAAATGTGTTACTTGATGTGTCCATCTTTTTTGGACTACGTTCTCTAGGTCTCTTGCCTTACACCTTACCTATCACCATTATTAATAATCGTGAATACTCGTTACATAGCAAAATATCGTAAAAATGATCTAATTCGGCATGTTATCCGCTAAAGCGACATGCAAACGAATAGAACAACAACAACTTATACATTGGACACACTAGAATACTAAAACCAATAATCAAATTCCAACCTATCTCTAACGACGATAGTATCACGCTATCTCGAAACGACTGAGCAGTAATCTCAACTGGAAGAATCAAGCGAAAGCCTCTCTAGCGTTAACGTTATCAAGCAATTTGTAGATAACATGATCAGCTTTCACTCGTGCCGATGATCACGAGGGCGTTATTACCGTGGCATCGTGGCATCATGGGCGTTGCTTCCTATCCGTAGCTGAAAAACGTGTGCGGCTCTCTGTGAGGCGAGGAGTGATTGACTTTCTTGTTACGCCATTGATTGACTGTTGAACTTTATCGAGTGAGCTCTCATTTACTGATTTATACGAACTCGGTTCGTTGGCAACTCATAAAATGAAGGCACATTCCCCGTTGATTTGGCTTGTTTCGTTATGCAAATAATTAAACGATATTTATGTATTTCTATATGTTCGGAAATAAAATGCGTCTGTGTATAATACTATTTGGTAACGTTTTGTATACATATAAAGATGGACATTGTGGTACATCAGTAGACGAAATTGACTACGCATTCCACGGCATAGGCTGAGTGCATTTGCATGGCGGATAGTACTCCAGCACAATTATTATTATTTTCAAATTGTCAAATGGTTCAACTTCTCTAATTCTTTGGAATATAACGACTACTTTTGGACCATCAATACGGACTTCTTTATTGGGTCCTGCAGAGACAATCGAGTTTACGGATCAATCCGTCTTTTGACGAACTTGAGACTGATGGGAGCTCATGAAGGTCCGAAATAAGGTGGCCTATCCTGAAAAGAGGGTACTTTACAATGCAATTACTAAGCAAGTTAGGTCATTGAACAATTTGACGTGTTAAGGAACATAGATAAGTTTAGTGATATATTTTTTAAAGCAATACTTTAATGATTCTTGTTTATCCCACAGGAGTCCACTGCTCACCGCATTCCTAGCGCTGTCGTTATTATGCCTGGCGTGCGGCAACAGTGCCGCTGTTTTAGCCGCCACCGGCCTGCAGCGGGACGCGCTGCGCCACCCGCCGCTGCAGACCAGCTTCGAGGTATGTGCTGTCTGCAGATTAGCTACAACCTTTTATATGTCCTATTGCTTTAGGCGGTTTTTTCTGCCACCTTAAAACAGAGGTATTAGGTATACAACGTTGTTCCAACGAGGATTCGTGTAGGGAGTAAGAGACATTCGCGACCACCATAAAACTATAAGAACTGGGGCGGCATGTCATATCCTATGAAATACACAGGTTTTTATACCACCAGTGGTCACCAACTTTTGACCATATGCAACGTTGCTTGATTTGTATATTTGTATTGCTATACACAAAATCTGCTGAGATCTTCACAGTAAAGATAAAATTATATCAACACATTTGTCTATTAAAATGGATAAGGCGATAGTTACGAGTAGTCTGCACTAGTAAGCAACTGCTTGCTTACTGGTTCGTTGCTTCTCTGTCGGCTTGTTTATTTGTATGTGTTTCTTTAACTTTTAGTACTTATTTAATCTTCCTCAAATTTAGTACGCGGCCGCCTCGATAACGTTATATTTAAATTACGGTATTGTTACACAGTTTGTCGATAACATCTAAGCTTATTCTAGTTCAATTTCAAGCTAACTTCAATTAACTATAATTCAATAAGCATAAATTTGCAATGTAATTGGATAAGTAGATATTTAGAGATTCTTACAAGTTCTAATTCGTAAATACCATAAAGCACTAGACGCAAGACAATTTTGTTATCATCTGATGCAAGTGGAGCCTCGGTCCACGAGCGGTTCGCTACGCACCAGTTCCCGCGTTGGGTAAGTGTCAGTAGTCGCTTGCATTGCCAATGCAGACGGATCGGAAATCGTTACGATTTTCGTGTACTCGTTAGTTTTCATGCAAGCGGGTGTATGATTTGTGGCAATGAAGAAATTCACGCACGTTAACAAATCGTTTGATTTACAATACAATTAAATATTACCTGTTGCACACAACAAATAAATAATGTTAGATACAGTTAACAGAAACAGAGACAAACGGTGGTTTTATTAGTACACGCAATAATTTCTTCTACACAATCAGAGCACGAGGGCCGAAATAGAGAACATGAAAAATAATCAATGATCCGAGTAGTTATTTATCACGTTACAATATCATAGCAGAAAAATGTAGTTTAAAAGAAAATTTCGACTACCAAAAACTAAAACTCAACTTTTAATATTATAATTTAATCTTTATATTATTCCTCTAATATTATAATAAATACAATTTTACCACATTTATCGAAATCAATTCAATTAGCCGACACAATCTACTTATTCTTAATTATAGAATTGAGCGCATTCGAAAGCTTATATTATACATGTGATCTATGTAACGTTTGCAATCTTTTAACCTAACCTAAAAGGTTAGAAAGTCATGACATTAACGCATCCAAAGATCTCTTAATTCTTGAAACAAGTACAGTAATTTAGTTGTTATCGTAGAACAATTCTACTCACATATATGTGTTAAAATCACAAATCACTTTTACTCGCTATTGCCGTCAGTACCAGTTTAATACTACCGATATTATCCGGCTACGGTGAGATATAGTCATAGTCGACGATGATAATTTAGTGATAATATTTATTATATAGTATTTCTCCAGCGTTAACAAAATATCCACTCCTACATCTATTTTCACCTTGTTATTTGTATGATATGTATTTACCTGTTATGTTCTATTTTATACAGGAGCAAATAAATTATTAAAATATTTTGCTGTTTTTCGAAATGTATGCCTGATTAATCTTCTCGTATTTATACTCATGTAACCTTGAGTTTTTGAGTTAACGATGATTGCCTAGTATTATTTTGTATAATCTATCTAAAATGGGCACGGAACAAAAACTCATAAGTTACGATCACAAAGCGTTACTCCAAAAATTCTCAGCGTCATTAAATCATCAAAGTGTAATCATTACACCACCCTAGTCAAGGTTCCGCCGAATCGAAATAATGATATAATAGTGTAATTGATGACTGCGACCATAGACTATGTATCAGTATTAAAAACAGAAAAATCTTTTTTCATGGCAAGCGTACGGATATATATGTATAACAGGTCAACATTTAGTGGGATATTACGGTGACTTAAATAAAACTTTAGCTTTTGTCTAAGGATTAGTACGTGCAAATGTCGATTTTATGAAATGTCATATTACAATATTCTTTTCTTCTTAGGGGTGCAATTTCCGAAACTCGATTCTTAGTGTTTGTTGACGCTATATCAAAGAACCATTAAATAACAGTAATATTAAGTCGACTGCGTGTGTTGGCTGAACCAAATTTAATTTCGATACTTATTTTACTCAAGAGTGAATGAAGTGAAATGTTATGTTGACAACCCTGACTAAAGGGTTGCGAGGATTTTTTAAGAAGGCTGGCATTATTATCGTACATTATTTATAATCTTGGAAATTTATCAATTTAATGACGCCTAATAAAACCTATATTTATGGATTAAGGACGCATAAAAACAAACTTTTTGAATAACCATTTTAGGCTACC
>DWON01007295.1:0-13056 GCA_018251015.1 Phocides pigmalion okeechobee
GCGCGCCGCGCCGCCGCGCGCCGCAGCCCCTCCACTAGCGATAGTTTATGCTACACCGGTATTATAGAGTTAATCCCTTGACATGCAACGCTTTCCCAGTCTTCTGTCACGTGTCCAAACTAGTCCGTCCGCAAATCTTAGATCATTCGCATAATATACTTAAGGCTAAACATTTTGCACACTTTTAATGCATATATAAATACAAAAAAATACGTAATCCACAATGTACAGCTCAAAATGTATTTGATAGCTCAATTTGTTCAATATAATGTCCCGATCATGTTTAAATAATTTGAAAGTTCCTACACATTGTAAAACTATAGACCCCTTGTAGTTCTTTGGGTTTACTATGGCTACCTACATATAATTATTATATTCCATTTGTATGAGCTCAGCTCCTCAATTGATTTTTTACTGGGAAAATGACGAAAATTTAAATAGACATATATAGACAATATTAATATGGTTTCATCAGATTTGTGGACGGACTTTAGCGAGGCTAGCTAGTATTTACAGTTAGCGCTGCTGTTCAAAGTACGACGAAACTTCGTGTGGTATTTGAAATTTATAATAAGACTTGCTATTCTGGAAGGAATTCAGAACATATTAATCAAAAATATTTAAAATATCATGTATGACTTGCATGGTACTTTTTTATAAGACTGGTAAATATTAAATAAATATTGAAAACTTTTGAAGGCTGTTAGGCGATAAAAGTTTAGTCAAAAGCAATCCAGCCAAACGTACCTTGAGGTGTAGTGTGTACAATTTACATTTGCAAGAAATATGAGAAGTTGTGGTGCTCTTAGTAAAAAAGGTAGTTAAATGAATACATTGATACGCACTCGTTTAGATACCACATGGAAATATCGTTACTTTAAACAAGTTAAACTACACACTTTGAAATAGTTTCTAAAATAGCCGAAAATTAAAGAAAAATATAAAACAATGAATGAAGACTTTTTTATTTATATTTATATTTTTTCGAGAGACAAGGCATGCAAATTATGAAATAAATTTCTATTACGTTTCATTGAAAAACTGAGAGTTAGGCATTATTTGGAGGCAATATTTTACCAATCTTGTGAAATTGGAAGTTTTATGTTATGTATTGATACTAATATAAATTAATATTTGTCCACAATAAATAAAACCGTTGAATTGACAAATAATGTTGAAAGAGTGCATATTGTGACAACGAAATGCACGAATGTGTGATATCACATATACTGTGGATTCAAAAATACAACATGCAGTATTCGCGAATGGCCGTTAAGCATAAATACAATACGCATAACTGAGATTTTAAGACAACAAACGTTTCTTGTATCCTATATTGTTTCTTAAATATATCACTGAATAAAAAAGTTTTTCATTATCTTAGCGTAGATAATAAAACCATTAAAAAGTTGTGAAACAGACACTAAGTACCATACATTACCAAACATACATATTCCTCATTGAGTCAACAGAACATATTTAAAACATTTCATGCAAATGAAACTTATCAATCAAACTGCATAATTTCATACTCCTTTGATCGGTTAACAGAAAACAGCTCTTCCCATTTAGGTAAAGTACATTTGTCCATATTATGCTCGCTATAATATTCAGAGAAATCATAAAGTCCGATGCGAATTATAATAAGCATCAATGTATACAATTATTAAAATTAGAAATTTAACTTAAAATCTCAGTGGAGAAAGCGGTACAATACAACATATATTATGATAGAGCGTGAAGCCGTCGTCTCACCGGACATCACACCGTCAAGTGGCCGGGGCCGGCCGCGCCCGCCGCCCACGCGCCCTAGCGGACAACACCCCACTACATTATACACCCTGCCGCCCGCCCCCACCCCAACTATAGCACTATGTGGATTGGGTTAACATCTCTAGCCGAGACAAACACAGGGACAGATCTATTGATACTTGTCATTGGCACATTTAAAATATAACTATAGAATTAATTTATGCTCAGGGGACTTAAGAGCTTTGTTTGACTATAATGACTACAAAGACTAGCCAGAAAAAAGTGTTTTATAAAAAGTGGGTATTTTGTTTCATTCTACACTTCATTTCATTTTACATTGTGGTTACAAAGTGAGGGCTGGCATCACTGTTATCTGTTTGTGTGATTGTCTTTTCTTTCCGATGTCTTTTTGAACATTATGAACTAAACTTTCAACGGTTCAACAAAGTTTAATATTTTGATACACAATATATATTCACATCGTTAAAAAATATTGCTATTTCAAACAAATCTAAAATTTTTATTACATAAATTTTATTTTAAATTTAAATATTTACAAAAATTAATATGAAATGCAGGAATCTGTACACACATAATTATAGCCTTTGTTTGTCTGTTAGTTAGTGTTATTTATGTAATAATGACAAATATGTTTCACTATTAAGAAAATATTAAGATTTTAGTGTATGTATGTATGTATACCAGACATTTACGATTTGTCTAAAGGAGTATTTTGTACTAATGAAGTACCTTTTAAACATAAATGAGTAATTGTCCCAATTACTTTTGTGTATTTCTAGTGGATATCCGCCAAAAATAATCCAAAAACATTAAATGATAATACACTAGAATAATGTACCCACATAGTGCTATTTACACAATTTTGAAAACCAGCTTTTATTTAAATAAGTCCAATAAAAAAGTGTAAAAATTCTTAATTTATCCGAAAAATAATAATGCAGCGATCATGAAACCAGATGACGGTGTTTCTAAAAAGCTCATAAATATAGGTGATATTATACATTATCCTTTGTCCAACTTTACTTCTATTACAATAACATATGCAGTAATTATTACATTACATCTAACAATATTTTTACCTCTTACGTTTACCTTTTAAATAATATTAATAAAAATATAAGTTTCATTAAACTGAAATAAAATCTCGGGTATATTCATGGGCAAAAACCGGTAAAGTACTTAAAAATTTGAGATACATTTATAGGTTATTTATAGAATAATTATTCTCAGTGCAAACTTATAATACTATGAAGGTTGTACCATGCAAAAAAATCTATAATAATTTATGTTACATACTGCTTAAGGTATTGATATTAGCATGCCTTTAATCCATGCATCTTTTACTTCAAAAAGTCTTAAATATCTCTTCCTTTTAGGATTGGAAACCCAATAATGTAGTCTAATAAAACATTGGAGTCATTTATTCCAAGCAAATAGACAGACAGGCAGACAAAAATAGAGAAACTGTCCCTGGCT
Source organism: Phocides pigmalion okeechobee (assembly GCA_018251015.1). Taxonomy (NCBI): domain Eukaryota; kingdom Metazoa; phylum Arthropoda; class Insecta; order Lepidoptera; family Hesperiidae; genus Phocides; species Phocides pigmalion. Next base: position 3,250 of record DWON01007295.1, read on the forward strand.
GATCTAGTTATAACAAAAAAAAAATTTATTTACTTGTTAAATGCAATATTTATGAACCAACTCTAATTGAATATACCCGAAATGCTGCAATAAATTCAACCAAAATGCAACAGAATCAAACTTCTAAAGTCTATCCAACGTATATCTTCAGCAATGGCTACAGTGATACATGGGACATAATGGCGATGCAACGAAAAACAATGGGAAAATTTAAAATACATCACATTAAGGTATGCTCACCACATGATCTCCGAGGAAATACCCCCTAGTGTACTGGATCTGGGATATTTCACGGGGGTCTTTAACATGCAGACCTAGAATATCACCCAAAATTTTGTGTAAGATATCTAAACGAGCTTCGTTGCTCTTGATTCCCTCTTCGCCTAAATAATCACAAGGATCTGCCTCTAAATGGATCTGTAAATAAAGTAAATAAAATTTTTGTTATAAAATAAGCAGCAATACATTCACAGTTATTTGGTTACATAATACTATATTTATTTGTACTAACATCTACTTAATGCAAAAACAATGGTATTGCCTCTAAACAAAGCCATTGTAATGATAAGCCGTAAAACATAATAAAAATGAATTTGTAATAATATTGGAACCACAATAAATGTTGTATTTCCTATTAGTAAAATTTGAAACAATTATGCCGCGATTTTCCCGCCAAAAAATATCATTAACTAATCGAGTGTTCATATAAAATTGCAGGGGATCGTTTTACCTGCGAGAAAATCGCAATGCCTTTATTAGTGGCGTCGGTGGCTTGCAGTAACGAGGGCGTACGCCAAGTCTCTTCTGAAGCCAAAACCTGGATGTCCAGCTCGTGGCCAGGGTGCCCAGTGTATTTAGATGGCCTGGAATATCGAAATGGCGATAAAGACCTGCACATTTTACATATTTTAAATTAAAGTGTCACAATTCAAATTTGAAGGTTTTCATTCATAAACTGGTTAACTTTAACTAAGTCTGTGGTTTTAATAATTTATAATTCTGGAGGCAAAAATAGGAGTGTTATTACCATGATGTATATGCCTGTAACTTTGTATGTAACACCATAGTATTCGAACGCATGAATCAATTTGAATTTATTTTCAATAAAGAAAAAAACATGTTTTATTAAGGTGGTTCTGTACCATGTTTCATTAAAACATGTTCAGCTGTTTGTAAATTATCAGCTATATTTCATGATGATGTAGGATTTTATTCTTATAACTACTTGAATAAAGTTGTTGCTCATAAGAGCCAGGCAAAACAAATATAATGTTTCAAAATATTTTTATCAGTCCTTTAATTTGGTATAAGTTGAAGTATCATAAATATAAAATTATAGAATTTAAAAAGAAATATTAACCAATTTATCTATTTTGTGTGAAATATATTCTGCTCTGTGTAAATCATTGTCCTAAAATTATTTTTGGCGTACGGGTTTCATGGACGGCTCTACTCAATATTTTATTAAAATAATCAACACCACAAAATGCCGCTAAAAGGAATAAGGATTATCACGAATTTGTAAAAAAATAATTACAAACTAATAGTAATCAGTAATCATTCATGGCAATGTGGTTAGTGAACCAATTGCCTCAACATTTGAGTCAATAAACGTTATTTGTAGGAAAGTAGAACTAGAAAGCACTTGGTGATTAAAATTGATTATTTTTTTGCCATATCTTCGCTAATGATAGCTAACGGTAATAGCGCCTTTACCATGCTCTTAATGTTTGTGACGATATGTAAATTATTATGTATGAGTTTTTCAGCTTGCTTGTAATTAATATTAGATTCTCAATGTATGATCATATATATATATATATATATATGTAATTATATATGTTTATTTTGTATGTATTATATCTTTTGAAAGCAAAATATGTTACGCTTTAAAATTCTACTAGATTAAATGGCATTCACATGACATGAACCTTACTAAGATTTATGAATAATTCATGTTACATGCAACTAACAAAATAATTATATAAACTGTACTGTACATGTGTGCAATATTAATTTATGAATGACATTAATTATGAGAATATCACATTATTTAGTTCAGAAAATTATTATAAGTATAATTTGGTTAATATTAAAAGATATTTTATAGAATATTTTTTTTATCAATATGTTTACGTTTATTTTTTGACAAATTATTAATTTTAGTAATAAAGAATGTACATATATATAAAACTAAAGCCATTTTGAAGAATTATAGCAACTACTATAAAGTGACTAGAACTACGGAGTAAAGCTCATAAATGTATTTATAAACATATTAGTGTCTAATTAGGGATGGTAACTGAAAAATAGGGGTTCACTAAATAGAGATAGGTTTGCGTACCAACACATATTTGCATCCTGACTGGCTCTGCAAAATTATTCAATATTACAATGAAAAATATACTATATGACATTTATAATAAAATTGTTGATTTTATATTTCTGCAATAATGTTTTTACAGATTTTTCAGATTTATCAAAAATTTGGAGGAACTAGTAATATTGGATGGATATTTTCAAACTGTGGAGATTTGACTTTTAAGTTATGTTTGTATAAGACTAAATAGAATTAACAGTTAAATAATATTCGAAAATTCGTATTAAAAGATTATATTCTGAGTGGATTACTAATAATTTTATTGAACATTATAAAATTCAAACTTCAATTCAAGTAATATTTGATTTTTAATACTAAATCGACTATTCTCAGTATACGATTTTAAGATTTTTAAAATTCCTCAAAAAAAAAATCAGGTTTTTTGTAATTTAGTCTGGATAAAAAATAATTGTAACATTTACTTACTGCCTTTCACTTTCAGTCGAAAATTGTTTCTTAGCGGGTGAAGCTTGATAGCAGAATATGTGGTGCTTCATTTTAACCGACTTCCACTTGTCATATGAAAATTGTACTATTTCGTTCTCCCGAATCTAGAAAAAATTACATTCCTGTACATTACTTTGTACTATATTATCAGAAGATATTTGAATCATTTACATGGAATTCTGTCAGTGTCTTTAAAATATATATTCGTTATGAGGTCCAAATTTTCATCTTAGCTTAATGTTGCCAATGGCATGTTTAATGTCTTTAAATCTACTTGTCAATAATAAAATACCCCTTTTATCACAGTTGACAGTGAGGAGGTACCTCGGCGGTTTTGTAGTGCGGTAGCACGGTGTGCAAGACGTCGGAGCAGATGGCGAGCAGGCGACCGCCTGCCAGCAGGTGTGCTAGCAGTAGCGGCTGCGCTCCCGCTGCACCGCCCGCAACCGCCAGCAGCGCGCACCGGCCGCGCCACGCGCCACCGCGCAGCGCCGCGCCCGACACGCCCGTCACCGCGTATCTGCGCACATTGTGGTAGCCACATTGGTGGGGTGCTGACTGTGGTCAACCTCCAGTCCGATCCGTGATAGGCCCGAGACGACGGCGCGTAGTGTTGTAGGTAGGAGAACTATAGTTCGACCGGGGAAGTACCACCGCGGCCCTCATAATAATCCACCGTAAAGCATAACTTGTTTCGGTTGGAGAGGTCCGGTTGCCAGCTCATATACGATTTCAGTCGTTTTTGAGGTTGGATGTGGATGTCTATGGGCTGCAACTACTTAACACTACTACTACTTAATAAAATAAAACACCCATCTCATTACTAAATCGTATCATAGAAAATGTAGATAACATTGCTGTTACTTACCTATCACAATCTAAGATCTTCCTAAGAGTTGCTTCCAAATTATCTCTAGCAGCTACACTATCAGAATATATTAATACGTTTGGAGATTTAGTATTCACTAATGGACGGGAACTTTTGGTAGACTTAAGTGTGCCCTGTTGACACGGCAAATTCTTTGAACATTCCTCTTTAACCTGTGGACTTTCATCCTTAGCCTGCGAGCTTTCTTCCTTAACCTGAGAATATGATTCTATCTGAGGCTGACTCTTTTTCGGAGCAGTTGTACTTACTATTCTCTTGTGTGTTGTAATGGACTTAATTTGACTGGAAATATTCAGTAGAGAAGTAGATAGTTGACTTGTGCCTTTTTTCAGGTCCAATTTGAGACTAGACTTCTTTGGTGTAATGTTGTGCTGAATTTCAACAGTGACATTCTCCACCACCAATTCCTTATCTCCCATATGTTCTATTCCTCTCTTTTCTGGGGATTTATCTACAGTTTTCTTAGGAGACTTTTCCAGAGATTTTTCAGGAGTTTTTTTAATTTCCAAATCAGTCTTTGAACTAGGCCCAACTGGTTCCATATCTTCATCAGCAGAGAGAGATTTAGTGGTGATAGTACTGACATCAGCTAAAGTGACAGTTCTTTTACCCACTGATATTGTATCTAGGGTCTGATCACTTCCTCCATTCATTTCTATGGTGTTTCTGGCTTCAGACTTGATGTCCACAACTTTAGACAATTTCCTAAGTAGGGCTGCATGGACTGGCCATTGAAAGTCTTCATGAGACTGCCTAAGCCCATGCTGAATGTCTGAACGTAGGCCTCTCATAGATGGATCTGTAGCTTTATTTGGTTCCCCTGATAATTGTACAGCTGAAAAAGTGGTAGAATATTAAAAATATTTCTTGTTTGTGAAGTTTACTTTATGAGAAGTGATTTTCAGATCTAAAATTTTTTTGATAGTTAACTCTAGATTTTGGTTGGAAAGGTGCGGTTTCCAGTTACAATTAAGAGCAAGGCAACCATAGTTCTCAGGAGCAGCAATGCTTCTACAAACAAGCTCAGATAGAACTTCAGTCCTGTTCGAGGTTGAGGCTGCAGTAGCTACATAACATCAGGTAGCCAGCATGCTCATTTGCTACTTCTCTCAAAAAATATGTATATGAACTGTGTACATTCCTATGTTGACTAGAAACTAAGGCCAAAGCAGAGGAAGTTACCCCAATTTGTAGAGTATCAACTACATGTGAATAAAAATGATTACACGGTACTCGAGGCTCAAAGGACTGATGACCTAAGGACACGAAGGTCATGTACATTGAAGGCTCAAAATTGGTCCCAAAATACTGCCATTTTAACAGAAAACCTCAAATTCTATGTAGTTATACATACATATATGGGTAAAATAACATTTTTATTCTCACTTTATGAACTTATATTACTTACTTTGTATTCTTACAACTGGAAGTTTGCGGTCTATGATGAATTCCCCACCAACAAATTGAAAACCTATTACACTAAGATGTTCTATGTTGGTCTTCACAACTATTGCTAAATGGGCGCCTGCTTTCCATGCAATTGGTTGACCCATCGATTCCAACTAAAATGTTTAAAAAAAGAATTAAAAAATGGTAATCAGCAATTTAAATAAGAAAAGCAACAAAATGTTATTAATTAAAATCTTATGAAAGTAAATAATAATTGTGAATAGGTTGTGTTACGTACATTAAAGTTATGTCACTCTGATTGATAGTAACAGAACCATATTGTATATGTTATTGATATGTCAGTTATACCTTAAATAAATGATAGACAATTCAAGTTCTATTCATGATTCAAAACTATACTCAGTCACTTTAAGGTAAATTTCTTTTATATTTAATCTCTATTAAAATAAAACCATACATTTTTAGTATTCTACCATACTAAAATTGTTATAACTCTTGGTTGTCATTGTATATAACTGTGTGAGTGACATCATTTTCATAGACGAATTATAAATTAAGGATAAATAAAATGAGTGCTTTGATAAGAAAACTGAATTTCAACCTACAAAGTGCAAGTTCTGCCTATATTGCATATTATTACATATTACATTGCATTTATGAAGATTATTTCTAAGTAATTTAAAATAACACATAAAAAATCCAGAGTAATAGCATAACATCTTACGGTGACAATGTCGTAGTGAGAACTGTATTCATGTGGATTCAGCTCACACTCAAACAGGACATCAACATCCAAGTCAGTAACAGGTGAGGTGTCACTGGAGCCTAGTGGTAGACCACCCGCACAGGACACCCAATCACTGATCTCAATACATTGTACTGGCTTCATACTGCAGATCCTGGACGCATTGGTATAGTCGAGTAGATCACAAAGATATGCATTCTTGGGGTTGGTACACAGCTTGGAACTGAGTGTTGGGGTTTCTGGAATTATTTTTATAAATATTAAGTTATTATTTTAAAATAAGCCATAATAACATAGTTACACAGGTTAAGAAAAACCAATAGAGTTGACCTATTAACTATTTATATGAGTTTATATAATTGTTTATTTAAGTAATAAGTTTTTTAAACATTAGAATGTTTTTTAAGTTAAAAACAACACACTAAAATGTTAGCCACTAACCCCATTAATCATTTATATAAAGAGCTTATATGTACATTCAGGTATTTTAGTCAAGTCATACATTTGATTATTTTTACTTGATTCTAATGATAATTATTTTAAATTGCAATATTGAAATCTAAATCTTAGTAAGACCACGAGAAGTACAATACTGGTATAATGCACAAACACAATATAGGTATCTAGATCACATAGTTATGTAAATGTATTACTTCAATAATTGACATATTATTTTTATCACATAATTAATCGCACATTGACGCACATTACCGCACTGTGCGTAACAACGTTTGGTCAACATTATTGAATTCATTTATGACTTAAAATTTTCGAAATGTGTACCTGCAGCATTTTCCGGCACCTTGCAGAATGCGACACTCGTATTCCCACTGAGGAATTCCAAGAGCCGAGCTCTGAACGAGCGAATGCGCCAGGTCTTGATGAAAGTCATCGCAATATAAATAGGCGTAAACAACATATCCGCTGTCTTATCTAACACTGCCCTGTGATAATCGCCACTTCCACTCCCTATTGCATCAATTACAAGGGATGTTTCTGCGTACCAATGCCAGCATAACGGAGTTACTTAACACGCTCTCCGTAAACTTTTTTCACTGTACAATTATTATTTCTTTTACTATAAAATTATTATTTCCATGCAAAGTGGGTTATCGATTCTAAAGTCCATCTTACTTTGAAATTGATACAAATTATGTTGAATAAAAACTCAAAAGTTACAATCTATACTATTCGAAATTGTCTTAAACTATGACCCTTAACATTTTGCATGGATAGTGTAATATTTAATAAGGAATTCTACATAACGTTAGAGACTTCTATTATAATTTAATTGAATAATTTGAATATTTCGCATTCGCTCCGCGCACTTTTCTATTTTCAAAGAAAAAAAATCAAAACTACAGTGTTGCTATCGCTGTAACCTGCTTCCACTATAATTGTTATTGTTATTTAACATTTCCTTATGACTGGATTCTTCCCTAAGTTATTATAAAAAAAACCTTAAATTAAAGCTAATGAAAATGCCTTAAGCACTATGAGTACTGATATGAAAACAAATATTATTGTTCATTAAGTGAAATTACATGTATATAAATGTTCATCTATATGAAAGTATGTCTTCTTAATTTAAATCAGATTCATTGTTAGTGTTGGTCAAATCCTAATAGTGGTTATTAGCGAGGGATTAAAAATATTTTTGCCTTTGAAATCATTAGTCAATTATTCTTAGTCCATATTTATGCGTATATTTTTTACGAAGGTCACACCAAAAACAGATAAAGCAAACCTACAGTCACTTAATTTTCAAAATAATGGCAAAGATTAGTAAAGTTGACAGTTAAAATAAAAGAAAAATTAGTGCCTCATAATTTTCTAAACGCAATGAATTGTCAAACTCTTATTATTTTGCTATTGATTTATTGGTAGGCGTTACAGAATTCAATTTTATATTATGAATGAGTTGATGAGGATGTACCGCCTTAAAAAGCTAAGTTAATGTTGAGAATACTTTAAAAATCCAATACCATTATAGATTTAAAAATATGATGGGTATGTTTACGTCACATTGCCTACTGTCACTTTTAGCAATGGTTTTGTTAAATAATATATTTTTTTTATTAATTGCTACGATGTTTTTCAACACAAACTTTTTTTTTATCCGATGGCGTCTCGGCCTTTTAGCCACTTTGCCAATGACAAGCGGAAAACGTAAAAACGGGAAAATTCAAATTAATAAACAAAACAAAGGATCGGAAATTTGGAAAAGGATTTGTACTTTTCCAAATCAGGAGAGTTAAGTGCAAGGTTCTTGGTTAAATAGCATGATAAGATTAAATATATTTGCGGATTATCAAACAAAGAAGAAATACAAAGAGGAATCAAACAAAGAAGAAATACAAAGAGGAAAAGGATACCCGAGAGAAAAAAGGTCATAAAGGGAGCAAGCAAAGAATATATGATTCAAATCACCCTCATACAAGCGACAAATTTACCTTTATTTTTATAACTTTCATTCCAAACTTTAGTCCATGATTCTCTAAGGTGAACTTTAGGCAAGGCGAGTAAATTGCAAGAGTAGTTGATATACGGATATACATCACCACATTCAATAGCTTGAGTAGCGTTACGTTTCCATTAATACCGCAGTGACTTGGAATCCTTTCCAATTACTGTCGAGGAAGAAATTAAATTGAAAATTAATGTCAACATCATTGTTTTTTACATCTGTATTAAAACATGTTTTGGGAGACAATAACACATGTTAAATTTTAAAAGTAGTTAATGAATAAAAATAAAACGAAGCAGGGCGATATAAGTGGAAAATAAAATAGGCTCGTAAGGGTCGTTAGGGAGAAATAGAAAAATGAACCGAAATAGAAAAAAATATAACATTAACAAACTAAATGAAAAAAACATGCATTTATTATTGTAAGACATAAAAATATTAAATAGGTGGTCTTTAATTAATTTTTAATGTCTTAAGTTTAAACAAATATTTTAAAACCTTCCCATAATATAGCAAAAATGCATTGGATATATTTTCATCTACTAACATCCAATACACTCCATAGAACATGTCTACGTTTCTATATTCAGTGTAGGATGTTAGACTTAGTATGTGTTATATGATCAAACGGACAAGACGAAATTATAAGAGAGCTATTTTATTTCCACTTGTCAAAGAGCCTTAAAAACTACTCATTGTCTGGCTCAAACTGAATTTTGATTTAATAAGGTCGCCATAATAAATAGTAGGTTATAATATTCGTAGGCTTTGTTTCACATAACATCTCGTTAAGTGATCAAATACCAGAAAGTTAGTATTGCGCTTTGAGTTTAATTATTTTGTATAACGGACTTAATTTTCTTAATGATGAGGACCTTTTGATCTCGGATCTGTGGAAAATGCTCAGTGTAGTCAATATCACCGTTCGAAAGCTATTAGACTTTCATATCTATAAATTTATTACTTTCTATATATCATAATCAGCTTACGAGAGAAACTCAAAACATTCCTCTGTTTATGTTTATACTTCCCATACATACATGTCTTGTACTATCAATTGGGCATTTAATTACATATTTATTGTAATTACTTTATTGTTATTAAATGTACAGACACACATTTATCATATTAACGGTATGTAGTTACAAGATTACGATTGAGTTCAAGACAAAAAAATATCAGTATGTTCCTTGATATTTATTTCCTTATTTGTATGACTGCGTGCAAGTGTTCCTATTTACTTGTAACTTAGCACTCATAAACAAGAACATATGATATTATAATCAGAAACTATAATCGCGGGCATTGTATCCATCGCGAATTTCCTACGTGAAATTTCAACTTATGTTCAAGAGTTCCATATATTTACAAAACAAATACAGTATATGTAAATTTGCTAAAATTCCTCTAAACTTATTTTGTATGAAAGTTGCGTCTAAATTGGCTCAAAAAAGAAAAAGATAGACAAA
>DWON01007296.1:0-13055 GCA_018251015.1 Phocides pigmalion okeechobee
TCCTCAAGAGTAGGAACGCATCCGCGTCCATCCTTAAATAGAACTTCTGTTCTATTTGAGATCGGACGTGGTTGTCATGGCCTGCAGTGACCACTTAACATCAGGTGGCCTGCATGCCCGTTTCTTACTCTTTCATAATAAAAAAAAAGAAAGTCCCCCGTCGCGTCTGTCTGTCTGTTCGCGATAAACTTAAAAAATAGTGGACAACAGGTACTGTGATTCCTAAGGAAGGTTTGGTACACAATAAGTTAAGTTTTTTTTTTTGTAAGTTGGGCGAGAAATTAAATAATGACTGCATATATGTATTTATAGATTGTTTCATATTATGAAAATGTACGAAATAAACGTGGACGAAGTCGCGGGCACACCTAGCATATATAAATTAAACAAAATGTGACTAATTAAAATAAATTTTAAATCACATCGCATCCAAGCCAAAGGCTTAATTTCAATTTTCGCGTTATTCCACCAGCACCTGCTATTTCCTTACAATTCCTATCTCCAACTCCAACGTACGAGTATAAAACTTTTTGTTTGAAAATTCAGTCTAAAACTAGCCTATTTTCAACTGTTCATGCAACTTTCAGTTTCAGACTCCACTTCGTCTGATATATCCGGTAGACTACCTAACGGATTTTTATTATTTTAGTTCAGACACACGTTATATTTATATTCATCATCATCCCTTTATTTTCTCACTGTTGGATACAGGAATCCTTTTAGAATGAGGAGGTTTAAGGACGAAATCCAGTACGTTGGTCAGGTATGTACACGTCCAAGCTTTATAGAGAACATATAGAGTTTCTTGATTATAATTTCCTTCATCCTTATGGCAAATTATAATTTATATCTAATAAGCACATAATTTTGAAAATCAGAGTTGTATGGCTGGTATCGAAATTCGGACTCCCTGTGGCCGTAAGACATCGAAATTCTTACAAGTTGGTTTTCACTGTTTTTATACCATTTCAGATTTTGTTACATGGTCCAGTAACTTAGCTTATTCAAATCGGTCTCTAATCAATGATCACTGGAATGGCTTAGTTAGCAGTAGCAGTAACTAATATTATAAGTACGCGTATAGTATGCAAAAAACTGCTAGCTAGCTACATGCTAGCTAACTAACAGTTAGCTAGCTACATGCTAGCTAACTAACAGTTAGCTAGCTACATGCTAGCTAACTAACAGTTTTCGTTTGGTTTTTTATTCAATGCAACTTCAGAAAAATATCAACAATATAATCTCGCTACGACTGCAAAAATTGTTTTATTCGTAAATACGCCTATCCATAATCTATATAGCTATACTTATTATAATTTGCCTGGCAAAAATACTCCCAGACAAATATCGTAAAATTACAGTTTTGTTCTAAAAAGCCAATTTAATTTGTCAAAGATTCAGACATCTAGGACGAATTCTTCTCAGATTAGAACATTCAACGTTCCATGACAAATGGTTACAGAATTATGCCGGGAGGCTGGATAATTACGAGTCAGATCTCAATGGCGCGTCTTTTGATGATAATATAATATCAAAAAGATTTATGGACGAAAGATCAACAGGCTTATTATACGAATTATTTGGCACATCTTATTTCATTTTGTTTTCAAATTTTGTATCCGTTGCTTTTATTATTGAATATTTAATTTTGAGATAGAGTTTACATCAGAAGTTTTATTAATTCGATTTCCTTGTTATATTCGTTTCATTTCCAAAATGTATTATATAATATTATATTTTGTACTGTTTTAATAGCTTTATCTTTTGGGTAACTTTTTCAAAAGTCATTAGGAGTCAATTTATCTTCAACACTTCATCATGCTATTTGAATGTATATAGAAAAAATCGCGGTTAAACCATCTAACGGATTTTTGTATACCGCCCATAAGGCCCCCGATAAAGTTTATCAACTATTCTCTATTGATAACGACCCGGACATGTTTTACGAGACCCAGAAGTGTACTTAAAATCAAACCACTGACGATCACCCATCCAAATCCTGACTGCGCTTGTCGTCGCTTAATTTGTTAATTGTGTACGATTTACACAATTCACTAATCGCGCGATCTAATAACTCTACTTCTCCATAGCATTATTCACCAATCTCCAAATAAATACTTAGGAATTATGTATTTCTGTATGAAATATTAGAATATTTTCTATAGTTAAGTAATAAATCTAATACGCTGTCATAATAGAGTTAATATTATAGATATGTGACGGTTAATATATTATTTATAGGTCGATACAACCGCGTATGTTGCCGCTATTGAATGTGGGCACTTTCTTCCCAGGGGTGTCGTAAAATCCGAATGAGGAAATATAAGGATCTTGGGTAAACAGTCCAATTGAAATTGACTGCATATAAACTTAATTTAAATAAAAGATCCTTTTACTTTTATTAACAAAACTAGTTGGAGGCCGCGGCGTCATTCGCTTTTATTTAGTTTTAAGCGTATTTATTTTCAAAGCACGTTTATTTTGTAGAATATAGTTCCATTAAGATCTACTGTGTTTTTTCTATAACTTTCTTCTGCGTCTGCGCCTGCGTCTATGTATGCGTTCGCGCCCGCATGTGCGTGTGCGTGTGCGTCTGCGTCTGCATCTCTATCTGCAGTATTATACTATATAAACTATGTTAGTATCTTATAACTCTGTTTATATGTATATGTTTACAGACTTAGATTATAGATATAGTTGCCGGGTCTGGGATTTTCTTGGGAAAAGTGCAATATTTTCCGGTAGAAAGTTTTTATTTGTGTTTGCTTTTCCCAAGGCTATATTTACAGATAAGGCTTATAGGTACTAACGATTTCCAAATAACCCGCATTCACTGTTGCAGTACTTTTATGTACCGTTTTTTCAGGCTGTGTCTCTCGTTTAAACAAAGCTTGTCTTTGCGTCAACGTAAAATGTATTGTTAAGTAGATTAAATTGTAAATTCAGTTCTGATATAACATGTAAGTAATAAACAAGTATGCGACAGATCCAATTGCGTTCTTTAGTGCTCACTTATGCTACATAAGAGAGCTATCTACAAAATATCAAGGTTCAAGGTTTAGTGATTTCAGTTGTGCGTTGATCTCCTGGTCTGTCAGTTATTGTCCATGTTTATAAGTATTGAAATTATTGACTATTACATCGGCGATATTGCCACGACTCCGTCTTGCTCTTTGAGATATATTAAACTCATTCACTAAATTCACTTGTTATAGAATATCCGCTAAAATTATCTATTCTGAGCATATTTTCAAAAAATCTTACTAGCGCTAATAAATCGTTGGTGAAAATTTTGATAGCCTTATAATATTAGAGAGAAATGTTATTGCCAATTGGCAACATTCAAGGCTCACTTTATTATAATTTCTTTAGAAATACTTTGGTAATATTATGGAGGTAAATGGAATCCATTAAGAAATTTGTGTTCTTTTATTAAATCAGTGGACCTTTTATACAGGATTAGTTTGAACACCTTTCGGCCTATAATTGATTGATTTAAAAGCTTCAATTTTCACCTAGAAAATGTATTTACTTTATTAAATTGGTAATTCCCTAATTGAATACCGTTTTCAAAAACATGCTCCACTTATAATGTAAACGGCAATCATATTCCTTAGAGATAGCAACGCATCTGTTTAGGAACTGATAGGATTTCATTAGTTCATATGCTGTTTTGAAAACAGAGATACATGCACTCTGTATACAAAATTTGAGATAGAAATCAATAGCTTTCACAATATTAAGAGGAATCAGAAGAGAAATATTAATAAAAAACTGTCAGTTTGTAGCGTATAAAAATAAAAACAAAAAACAAATATAGAAGCATTATTATTATTATTAGTTATATCTTAAAATATACACATAATGGTCGGGATATTAAGTAATTTAATTCTCACAGTCACTCCATTCTCAACACAATGACCGTTTAACTTAATGTTAATGGTTAACTAAATTGTTTGTTTAAGTAATTCCCACTACAGTAATCTGTTGACCTGTTGAGCTCATGATGCCTTCGGGTTTGGCGACCGCCCAAACAGTCGTTGCTTGTTTTACATAATTCCACGAAGGCATGGAGTGCCACGTCCCGACTTTTGATTCGTTTGCTCTTGAACTTGCTATTTTCTGACAAAGGCTTATTATCATCCCTACTATTATATAACAGTAAAATGCTGTCCTTTTATCTGTTTGTCTTTTTAATGCGACAACACATTCTATATTTTATATACTTTAATCTATCACATTTTTATAGTTTATGTATTATCTCACTATATTTATCAAAAACTTTTTATATAGAATTCTCGTCTTGCTCTTTAAAAACGTAGGGATATCATAAGGTTTGTGGTAAGGTTAAAACTGCTTTGCGTATCAAAGCAAAAAGAAGAAGAAGAAGAAGAAGAAGAAGCAAGAAGAGCAGAAGGAGGCATCGAGAGGATTTTTGGTGGGTTTCGATTCTTGCTTAATCTGGAATAACTATAAATATACCGGGTACCATTGAAAACATTTTACACAAGAGATGAAAGAATCCACAGGCGTTCGTCCAACTGCCGATCTTTAAGGTACTCATCGCATCAGATGACCTATCTTTTTATAAAAATGATAACAATAAGCCTGTAACGTTGTACGTGATCGCTGACCTGTTGAACGCAATATCAGCTGTTTGGCAACCGGCCAGAATCCCTCAAAACGGGTGTCAGGCCACGTAACCGTCATTACGTGATCGATGGCTCTTTCTCGCTGACTTGGGTTTTATCGTCATTTGTTATAATGCCTCACATCAATTGGCAGCTTGGTGTGTGACGCATCGGTCACATGTAAAGAGTTCCGACTGAATCTTTGGTCCAAGACCCATCTACATTTTTTGTACTGGTCCTATTTTTTTTTATTACAGGACCAGTAAACGAGCATATGTTTTATAATGGTTTCTGCAGTCTATAGGCATCTAAATCTAAACCTTAATTGGATTGAATTCCGGTTCTAGTTTTTGTGTAGAGGCGTTGCTACGCGCGTTATTACGCGTCCATCCTTAAATAGAACTTCTGTTCTATTTGAGATTGGACGTGGTTGTCCATGGACTGCAGTGACCACTTAACATCAGGTGGCCTGTACGCCCGTTTCTTACTCTTTCATTATAAAAAAAACTACGGTACTATAGTCATACAAACAGATACACATAGTGACGCAACAAACTTATAACACCCGTCTTTTAATGTCAGGATATAAATATATGATAACATAAGTAGTTACCATAAACGGAATGAAATGTGATTGAATTGAACCATTCAAAGTGCAATATTTCCTTCTATAAAAGCGCCTATTCTAACAAAATATCGGCAAAGGCGAACGTAACATTGTGTCTAAGCACAATACATCTTTCCTACATTTCACACAAAAGGTTGATCATTTGTTGAGAGCGGATGTTCGGAATATCTCATATGTATGAATGAGGGTGACTGCTAGCTTTGATTTGAACATAACGTTAATATAGAATATTTTATGTGAATATGCGTATGGTATTTTTGTGAAAATTAAAATCAAATATTGTAATTCAATGTTGATTGTTTACAGAACAATCAGTTTACTACCACCGTCTCGTAATATGTTTCTTTTTTGAGAAAGATCGTCAAAAGAAACTTCTAAATAAATGGAGTTTAATTGCATTGAAATAAATTATAATTAATATAAATCAATTAATTATTATTATTGAATATAATAAATTCTACCTGTATGCATTTCTTGAGCGGAAGTCAATATTACGAACTTTTATAAATTTTTGAAATTTTACACCTCTAAGGGTAACTGCTCCAAACTTCTTTTACTTGTCATTTAAACGATATAAT
Source organism: Phocides pigmalion okeechobee (assembly GCA_018251015.1). NCBI lineage: Eukaryota > Metazoa > Arthropoda > Insecta > Lepidoptera > Hesperiidae > Phocides > Phocides pigmalion. The sequence continues at coordinate 5,838 of DWON01007296.1, forward strand.
CTATATGAACAATTTCAGGATTTTTTTGAGAGTCAAATTCCCTTTTTTATATATACATATAAATATATATATAATATTAACAGTTATAGCCTCTCTCTCGAATGGTCGAGGTATAGATTTGGAATCCTTAGCAAGCAACTCTAATTTTTTAAAGTAGAGACGGTTCCGAGCGTGGTGGAGACGCTGCTCCAAAGGAAATAACCGAGACCTAACTTTTAACAAGTTTTTTTTTAGCACAGAAATTCCTATCAAACTTTGCCATTACCGGTCACTAATTCAACTCCTGACCACGCTCGACGTTACTGGACTTTGTCGTTCGTTTACTAAACCTACCACGAGGCTATGCGTATATCAACTATATATTTAGTAATGAATTTTGATGACGGCCGCAATGTTTGGGGTTTCATTTATGGACGGGCAGTAGGCTGAAAGACAAATTTAGATTTTAGTTCTAGATTTACTTTTTTAAGTTGTTAAAGTCGTAAACGAGCGTGCAGGTCACAAATTAAATGCCGCCCTCATAATCCGCCGTATATCATACTTGAATTTCATTTGGAGAGGTGCGGTTGCCGGCTACACTTTGAAGCGTGGCGACCATCTTAGTCCTCAGGAGTAGCTACGTGTCTACGTTCGAGCTCAGATAGGATTTCGGTCTTGTTTGTGGTTGTACGTGGATGTCTATGGACTAATTAATATCAGGTGATTTGCATGCTCGTTTGCTACTCTTCTCAAATTTAAAAAAAGATGGTTTTTGCATCCCGTAAATATCAACGTCCAGGTGAAGGTAAATGTTGGTTTATAAACCTTTTTATGTGCTCTTGGTACTCATAATACGGAAATCCTAATGTGAGAGTACGAATGAAAAAGAGTTATAATAAAAAATAATATAACAATATAACATTATCTAATTCGTTTCCCCCGTTTGCTGAAAACGAAAGATGTTTTTGTAGATGAAGATGTATCTTACGGAATCCCGCTCAGGTGCGCACGGAATTAAACGGGTGTAGCAACTCTTGCAGAGCAAATTTATGAAAAGACGGACATTCGGTGCACGTATTTATTATATCGAATGATTGGCTACAATACATAACACAATTACAATAACATTAACTAGCTTTTGACCAGGATTTTGAAGCGCACAAAAGTAAATCTATCGCCGCGTCTTCAACTAAAATGCAAGAGCTGCTTCACGGCGCTTTAGTGGTGACACCCGATGGAACGATATTTTTACTACTTACCGCAGGTTCAGATAAGTATTAGACAATTATAATCAATACTCCTGCAAAATTGAAATCAAATAAAAATATTCTGATTCCAATGAGGTAAATGTTTCTTAAAACCTAAATCCTTCTTTATAGTTAAACGACAAAAGTTCTAGCTGGAAAGATATAAAGATATTATTATCTACTTTCCTGTTATGAAAATGTCTATAGGTAGAACGAAAGACAAGGGTACAAGACTCAGGTGCGGAATAAGGAGGGTGAAACGACTCGCACTGCGGGGAATTATGAAGCCAGTTGATTTAGTGCCTCGTTCATATTTATGTACCTTAAAACACGTTCTTGCTTGGAACAAATCTTGTTGTCTGCTGTGACGGTAATTATTCTTATATAGCTAGTAACGTTCCTTTTTAGGTTTTTATATCCAAATTTCTTAAAATAAACCATTATAATTCAACAAATCTATTCGGATGCCACAATCATGCTCGTAGATTTCAACGGTACGTAGATTTTTTTAACAAGCGATAGGTAACAAGTAGCTTAAATATGATTTAAGCCTCTTAATTGATAGTCCATGATCTCTGGTTTGTCCAAGTTATGTGCACATTTCAAATCATTAATTGCTTTAACAGCAAAACAAAAAATCTCGACGAAACCTAGATGGCTGAGAGTTCTTCATAAAGTTCTCCCAGGTATGTCAATATACCAATCCACATGTGAGGAAATTTGATTGACTGTATCCAAATACTAGTTCCAAAATTCATTCGAAATATTTATGACTTGATGATGATAAAAATTTGTTGGCCTTTTGCAAAAAAATGTATCTGTAATTAAAACAAACGATAAGGGTACAAGAATCAGGTGCAGAAGAAGGAAGGTGAAATTACTTGCACTGCGGGGAATTATGGAGCCTGATTTACTTCCTCTACGTAGACTTAATTATAACTATATATTTTTAAAATTTTTCTTATTTATTTTACGAACTTTTTCAGGCCATTTTTATCTTTTCAGAACTATGTATAGTGTTCCTGTTTTCTGATCAGTACTATTTACATCAGGCATTATTATTTAGATTTTTTTGGAGACAGCCAATCATTTCAGAAATCCAAAAGATGACTATCGTAAATTAATATTTTTACATACTTTTCAATCGAATCTCTATGATACCCGTGACGTGGTCCTTTGCCTCGTCTGATTTCATATTACATTATAATATCACTTTTAAAATGCGTAACTATAATAATATCATTTCCATATGCTATATTTAACACATAATCCTGAATGCTTATATTTTCCGATGTAGAGATTACGAGCTTTAATAAGCCGTTAATGAATAAATATCAGTGAGCAGAACTGCTTATTGCTCCAACCGAACATTATCTCTATAACATTTGATCAATTATGTTAATAAGGTTGTTGAAACAGAACTAAAACGAACATCTATTTATTAAGAGCCAACTACTATATAGAATAAATAAATATCATTGCAATTAGTACTGTTACAATTTTTTATTTCTTTATAACATGGTTAAGTTCTATGTAATGTTTCCAATATTCTAGATCTATTTTGGCAACAATATCTTTTTTTATATAAAAGGATCCAGTAATAAACGTACATTTTTAAATTATAGAAAACATACTTGAAATTTTATCCCCAAAACGCTTAAACACGAAAGAGAGAAAATGCAGCATTTTTCTTACGTAGGATTGAATATACGATAAAAGGTATGGAAATATATAACACTTCCAACATCGTTAGTTCGTCACTTTTTGAAATCTGATTCCCTTCCAGAAAATCACTTTTCAAAAATCTGCTGATAAAGCTTTCGCTTCAACATGCAAAGGTTGGTTCTAAATATACTTCATACAAATGTCAGTGAACAAAAATGATAGTGGCTTGTGAAGTGGAATATAATTATAATAACGCGGCTCGCGTCACCGTGAGAAGGCAGTGGAGCGACGACAACATGGCTAATTACCTAGACATATGGGAAAATCTACATCAACTTTTAAAGGGTTGATAAAACATGAGTGGAAAAAATGACGTCTTTTTATGACGATGACGATGTATGCAAAAAGCGATATAAAAAGTTGATTTTCTATCGCTTTTTCATTGATTCAACTTCTGATCTATACTTTCTAGTAACTGACTGTACCCGATACAGAAAAAAATAAAACGTAATAGGGGTTAAAAATGCTGGTATTGTTTTAAAACATAATGATCATATTGGTCATTCAGTGAAGATTCAAAATTTTGTTTTCAACCCTTATCTTATTGGATGTGGAACCATGCATTCTGCAGAGTTCCTATTCCTTAAATCCTAATTTTTCGATGACTAACAGCAAATACATTGAATTTGAGCTCGATCAATATGTATCTATTTGAGTGAATGGTATGAGCGGGGTGACATTTATTAGTATTAGTAATACTTATAATTTGTGATTAGTATTAAAGTAATCTAAATTTAGCCGTGACCACGAGCCATGGAACTAGTTCGAAATATCGGCAATTAAAAAACGATAATCATGAGACCTATTATATAGTAAAATGGATAAATTCCGGGATGATATTAGTTTAAAGTAATAAAGTATTAACAATAATAGTAATAATATCTTACTATTATCTTCTTATTAATAATCTTATTATTAATATAATTTTTAATAATAATAGGACCTCTAATAGGACCATTAGGGCATACTATTTCTCTTGGTCCTACTTTTTTGTCCTACTAGCAAGAGCATAAGGGTATACTAGTACTCTTGAAATCATGCAATGCTCATTTAAAACATTGACACCACTGTGAAAAAACAGAAAAAAGCGTCACGTCATTGTTTCGGAAGTTAAACTACGAGGAATGGTACGTTTAAATTTTGAAGTGGTATTACCATTGCTTGTAGGAAATATGAAACAAAGTTAACTGCATTCGACTTTTCTGTCCCGATTACATAAACACGTATTCTGAAAGACAGAGGTTTTTTTTTTCTCTGGAATATCTCAAAAGCCCCTTTTCTCTCACCCTTTAACAATATTACAGCACGACCCTTCTTCCTTTGCGGAATTCAAAGCAAAATATATCAAATTTTATTATGAAGGTTGGACTATTGCTTACGTAAAAATTCTGCTGAATGGCTCTGAGGGTTTTTATTTCCATCATAAATCACATTAATTGTTTTAGAAGGGCATCAACTTGGATTCGTTGTTGTAAAGTTATGTTACTGTTTTCGTTACGGATACAAAATATCGCGTCTCGTTACAGTACAAGAACATTCATTAGTTTGTAAGTTCCGTTTTATTGCCATTTCTGTTACAGTAATGAGTATAATGTATTTTAAAGTCGCATTTTTAAACATATTTATTTACATAACTAATTGAATAAAACAAAAATTAACATAACGTGCATATAAGTTGTTTATTTAATAGAAAAAAAATCGCTGAATAGTAATTTCAATTCTCTTCGTGAGATACATAACAACCCTCTTGTCACTAGGAGTGTCGATTAAATATCTTTATTTTTGGGAGGTTTCCTCCACCGCTTCAGAATTTATACCCTATAAATTTATAACCGTTTGTTGCAGAATATATTTTCAATTGAGACCACCGTACGTAGGTCATACGTAGATACATTGCTACAGTTGAAGACTTTAGTCCTCGAACTTAACAAACTGAGGTCCTATCTGAAATAGATACGCTGGTTTTCTTGAGGACCACAGTACCGACCTTAGACTGAACTGAAGTCCCGTATGAAGTCGTACGTAGATACGCTGGCTTACTTGAGGACCACAGTACCAACCTTAGACTGAACTGAAGGCCCGTATGAAGTCGTACGTGGATACGCTGGTTTTCTTGAGGACTACAGTACCGACCTTAGACTAAACTGAAGTCCTGTAAGAAGTCGTACGTAGATTCGTTACTACACTTAACGACTTTATATACGAACTCAATTCGGTTTGAAGTTAAATGTGGATGTTGTTGACACTTGATAGCAATATTATTAAGCGGAGAAGCTAGTTTAGGTAAGCTAGGTTAGTAATAGGAGTAAATTGATCAGATCTTATCATTGTTCTTTGTGCTCTTGTTTTTAATACGTTCAATCGCTAATATTTGAAACTAAAGAGTTAAAATTTGAGTTCAAAGCATCTTCATCAGTTTTAAAATCGTTTTGGAGCGAACGTGACACTATTTTCATTGAGTACCTAACTCCTACATATCCCTTAAGCGCTTTCAGCTGAAAAATTACCGCTCTCACCGCTGCATTAAATCAACTTAAACGAATTTTAGACTAAAATGGGTTTGCTTGAAACCATTTTAACCTAACATTTCTTACTCTTAAGAATTTTACCTGTACGTATTTTTTATTTAAATTTGTTTTTGTTAATAATCACAGCGTTGTATAATTTTGTGCTTATTTCTTGATTTCTTCAATTTTACGAATATGCGAGCATTAGATTTGGATTTTTGATATAACTTGAATGAAAACCCTCTATAGTTTTTATTAAAGAATATCTCAATAGCTTAATCTTTCGCATCTCTTACCGCACTCCTAAGCTAAAAAGCAATTTTAAGGATCAGATATACGCAAATTTTATAGAAACGTAGTATTTAGCAGAATTCAACAGATAGGACCAAAATAATTCAAATAATTAACTTTACGAACTGCAATTGACAATAGAAAGTACTCATAATCTGTACATATGTAAGTCTAACCTAAACATTCCCTTGACAACGTTCCGCTGAGGCGAGGATCAAGGGCCCAAAGTATCGACGCTTGTTGCGTCCATACTAGAGCCGTCCCGTGTTCCCAAGGAATTCGTATGAGGCCATTCAGCCGCTTGCCATCATTATAAAGTACACTAGTTCTAAAACCAAGGGGATATCGATAGCAAGCGCCCGCTTAAACATGTCCAAATGTTCAAAATTATAGTAAAGTTATATAATAACCACATTTATATAACAGATTGCGTATGCAAAATGCATAGGAATATATTAACAAGCACGAAGAACAAGTTTGCGCATTGCATTTGCACAACTCATAACACTAATTCAGTTTGTAAGCAAACATACATCCGTTGGTTATGACTAATCTGTATCCAGTAACTTGTATCCTGTTTTAAGTGAAATACAACGTTAGGTACGTTGTACGAGTATTTCAGTCAAGTTATACCGTTAAGTAAATACGTTAAATTTTATGAAAATTACTGATGTATGACTTATGATATTGGGTGTGACAAAATTAGTGTCGTATCATTTGTGTTGTTGTATGTGACTTTTTAATGGGACAGTATGTATTTATAAGGCGTGTTACTAAATATGGTAAAAATAAAGTACGACTGGGGAGGAACCACCTCGCTCTTATGATTACCTATAAACTATCAATAAGACAGTATGTGGTAATTTATAAGGCATGTTACATCACATAGTAGAAGTAAAGTTCGATCGGGGAGGAACCACTTAGCTCTTATGATCACCACTAAAGCAACACTTGTGTTGAGTGCATTTTACTATGTACCGTGCACTCACGATTACTCACTATTGACTGCTGAAACTTCGAACCAGGTACATAACTCGTAGGCACTGCGAAATTTGGCGAAAATGGTGTTTTGGTTAAGAAGATGCAATTTCCAACTACACTAAACTTGTGATAAAAGTGACTATCTTAATCCTCAAGAGGAGCAATATCCATGTACAACTTCAAACAGGTTTAAAGTCACGGTCATTGGCTGCAGCGACTACTTAACATTAGGTGGTCCTCTCGCTTATTATATACGTTATCACATAAGACAAACTGTCTTTCTGTCTATACGTATGACGTTTGATGTTGATGTCCATGGGCTGCATTATTCACTTGATTTGAAATCGCCTACAAGCTAATTTACTATTGGCGTAATTTTTTTGAATTAAAGGTAGATTAGTTAGATCCTCAAGTCCTCAAGAGTAGGAACGCATCCGCGTCTATCCTTAAATAGAACTTCTGTTCTATTTGAGATTGGACGTGGTTGT
>DWON01007297.1:0-13055 GCA_018251015.1 Phocides pigmalion okeechobee
GTTACGAGGGTGGCGGTGGTACCACCCCGGGCGAGCTCTAACGGCTCTACCACCTTTTAAATTTTATATTTCTATAAAAGAAAAATGTGTTAATGTTATTTGCATAATTCAACAGGTTAAGTGATTAAAACCTTCAATAAAATAATGGGAGTACCTAATCGTATAACTATTACTGATCGTGAGTTAATTATTTACCTACTGAATTAGTATAATTTTAAATTTCCTCTTGGAAACATGTGGTTTTCCCTTTTGCGATACGAATTTATGGTATAATTCCACAAGGAAGATAAAAAACTATGTGGATTAATTTGGGAATAGTAATGTATGTGGTCTCGGTTTAGATATCAGTGTTAATCATAGCTGGAAATCCTATTCGGAAATTACACTCATACATTGATACTTATGTATGAACACATGTAGGTTTTGTTTAGTTTAGGTACTTAATCTACGATCAATAATTCGTTATTCACCATGATACAAACCTTCTGTTACGGTTGGGGTGTTTGCTAGTTTAAAATGCAAGGTTTTTTGTTATGTGAAAAGAGTAGCAAACAAGAATGCAAACCACCTGACGTTAAGTTGTCGCAGCCCATAGATATCCACATACAACCACAAACGGGACTGAAATCCTATTTGAGCTCGAACGTACACAAGTTGCTATTCCTGATGTAATGCTTTACGGCGGATTATGAAAGTGGCGGTGGTACCTCCCTGGTCGAACTATAGTTCTCCCACCTTAATTGAAATTAATAACAATTTTAAAATGTAAAATGATCGTCTTAGTCTTCGGGAGAAGCAACGCATCTACGTATAACTTCAGAAAGTACTTCATTTTTGCCATGGATGTCTATTCAGGGTCCATGGACTGTTGCCAACATTACCTATATAGGTGATCCGATACTTTTCTTCTATACATGAACCCAGGGGAAAAGGAATTGTCTATGGAAATTTCAACATCGCCACTAACGCGGCCTTTAAGAGAGCTCTCCATGCCAGAGAGATCCAGAGCCATGTCATTTAAGGAACATGTCATGGGGATGTTCGTTTCATATCTTGATTTCGGGTGGAAAAAAGGTACGTGCCAATGGAACTGTGTAGAACCGCCACGAGTAAAGTTGATACGAATGGAACTCCAATCTTCCGTGAGATGTGTGATCGGGCAAGCACCAAGTCAAATAGTAAATTAAAGGACTCACCATTTGAAAGGCAGTTTAATGTTATTATTGAATACTGTATGAAATATATTATTTCTTGAGGGCCTAAAAGTTCTCTCAGATTTATTTCTCTCGAAGATCTCAGGGCTACTTGGATGCGCTAGGCCCTTAATCTATTGCTTATTTATATTGCCTGTTTCAACATTGCCTGTACGGATAATCCGGAACTATATCGCCTGGGAATCTTCTAAGGAATGTGTAGATGGACATTCCTTTAGGATGATATGGTGTTTCGTTATAATTCCCTCATTTGGCGCACTTCACACGCGCACAGTGCGCTTGCGCATTTTAATTTGGAATATTTTATAACATCACCAACTTTTCCATATTCAGTGCAGAACGAAATAATGTGTTCCCGCTACCGATCTGTTTTATAATAATAAGCTTATGTGGAATAGGATATGAGAGTTATATTAAGTATTCAGTGGAATTATTATTAAGGTTCACTTATATGAGGAAAGTTTAGTTCTCAGTAAAAACGTACCTTTGAACGTTTTCAGTTGATACTCTTATTCTATATTGAATTGGTTACACTCGGTTGACGGTAGTCACCAATTTAGCAAATCATCAGGAGAACTGCATGTTCGTTTGTAACTTCAACTCCATAAAAAAGAGGTAGCTAAATGCTTGCAGTCAACCTGTTAGCAAGATACTACAGCCCGACGATACCTTTTGACCATTTGACAGGAGGTCGAACTATAGCTTGGAGAAATTTCACCGATGTCCTCATAATCCATTTTTTTCTCCATTTTGTTCACAGGAGTACCAACGCATCATCGTATAATTTCAGAACTCAGTCTTATCCTGTCAGCCCTTTTTGAGGGTGAATGGGTTGCCATGGGCCACAGCGAGTACTTAACGTCAGATGGCCTACATGCTCGTTTGCTACAATTTTTCGATACAAAAAAACAATTCGCTTTGCTTAGCTTCGCTTATCTTTGTAGATCGATTACGATCACTAGCCGCGGGGCATTGCGTTCCAGACAGTCTCGAAGAATCTAGGTCCTTGACCCCGGCCGAAAAAGTGACGAGTGCAAAATATGGCCGCCGGTGTTTGGGTAAACTGCATAGGCGGTGCAATCTAGAAGCGAGTAAATGCGCGCCGTTTTCTCCGCTTTCTATATACACTTTCACTTCCGAGGCGGCGCGGGCACAGACAAAACGACTATAACACGCCTGTTTATCGGAACTGTGACTCAGCCAAGCAGCCAAGTGTTTACAAATAACGATCGAATCGTGGCGAAAATCGTTCGCGCTTTAATGAGTCGTGGTTTTTAAGCAAACGCATGCCACGTGGTTTATCATCAATTCATTACTTTAAAACTGATTGGCACGAGTCTGCTCTGAAATGAGAAGGTTTTTAAGCTAAGACAACCGATTTTGATAAAATATGAATGAATGATGTATGGTTATAGACCAACTATACACGGTCACAAAATTTCATTCAGCTAGAAATATAGTTTTAGACCTGATAGGTGGCGCAGTTATCAACGTTTATTTTTTATATTTTTTACATTTCCAAAATTTTACAAAACGCGAGTGAAATTGCGGGGCAGTTTTAGTATTTCTACGAGTATTTATGTTATACGCAGTCATGCAATTTGCGTAGCACAGTGGATACCATAACGGTTCAGCCTGCAGAAAGTTCTAGATTCGATTCGCGATCAGATATTTAAGTGGTGAAGACCCCTGCTTAGCAGAGGAATGGAATATGGTTGTGGCAATTGACTTGTTATTTTTAAATTGCGTTGCTTAATAGACAGAGTATTCTTTACTGTAATCGTCAATGGCAAAATACCGAATATAACCAAATTGTTAAAATGGCTGCATTAGAAATTTCTTTCAACTTACGGGCTTTTATGATCAATCTCTAAAATATCATCTTTTTATTCGCTTTACAAGTTAAATACCACAAAAAAAAAACCTTTTGACTATACGCCCTTCATATTGAAATAAACTAATGTAAAAAAAAGCTTTGGAATAGAAAATAATAATGCCAAAAGAACAGCTGTACAAAGTAACATGAGAAGGCTTTTTATTAATTAAATTAAATATAATGGAAGTAATCAACTACGAAACTACGAATGTTTTTATAATAACTGTCACTAACATTCACCAATAGTGATAACTTCTCAATCAAACGAGCTAAATTTTCACCAATCTATGTAATTATTTACGAGTATAGTATGAGTATACATAGGTAGTGGTCAGTGACCGACGCGAACTTCTCAAGCTTGAGAAAGTCAGCTGAATCATATATAATGTTATTAAAAATATTCGGAAATAACGTTAACGTCATTAGAGTGGACGGCGTTATGGGCGTAACGTTTCATTTGAAAGTTTGCTATTTATGGCAATGTGGCATTCGGCCTAAGATTTTTGACCTTTCCCTTAGCTCTAAATAAAATACCCTATATCTGTAAAGAAAATATTTCACACGTAAAAAGTATATTTCATATTGTTTCTGATTGATTTTTAAATTTAGATTATTAATTGTTTTTTTTGCTACTGCACAATTCCGTCTTTTACTAACCGCTTTCGAAAATCTTAAAAATTAAAAATGTTAAAAATTTTATTGCTTATTATTTGTAGGGAAAATATCACCCCAAGAAGAGAAACAATAGGGGATGACATATTCGAAATTAAGTTTAAATGTAATTCATACATATGAAACAAATAAGTATCCTTAAGGGCAGAAGATAACAGATATTTTTTAGATTCATATGAAATTAGTTGGTTTTTATTTAATATTATATTCAAACTAAATTTCTTTATAATATACGTTTGTTTACCGGGGCAGCGGTTTAGAGTAAACGGACGCTAACCAAAATTGGGCATTTAGTTACAGTATCATTACCTTATCCTACTCTCTTTATACAGTTACAGCCGCAAGCACCGTAGGCACATTTGAGCAAAGATTACGCTAGTGCTTATTTGAACAAGCTAATTGCCTTCCAAATATCTATTAAGTAACTTTTATTGTCGTGAATACAAATAGTAATTTATTTTGACATTGGTCTTCAAAAATATATATATACAGGTTTAATAGTTAATCGCCAAGCGTTTATCAATTAGCATGTTTAAATGTCATTAGAGTAATCGCATGTTTAAATGAATACGTGATTTGTTTAAATTATTTAGTTCAAGCGTACTACGAGTAGGTATGTACAATTGTACATAATAATTTTCGTTGCGCAGTTTTTGTTTTCCTTTCCTGTTTTCTCTAAAAAATGTTTAATAGGTATTACTAAAACAATTTGTCTATGTAGCTCGAGATCAACACAGTGTATTGGTATGCTTTGCCAATGAAAGATGTGACTAAAAGAAGGCTTCAGGGGATAGGGGTGGTAAAAATGGGTGCTCGGGCCGTTCTCTTGTAGAGACCATAGAAAAGATGTCAGCGTAAGTGATCGTATGTTGCTCAAGATGGTTTACTTCTCCGTTAAATTAAGTTACAATTATTGTTTAACTAGCGACCCGGCCCCGCTTCACTCGGGTGATAGCGTTTATTGTTACTTACATTATTTTTCTTTCATACATGAATCCAGTCATTACCTAATAGCAAAAACTAACAATCACAAATATATCTATTCCGAATGATGACTCGATTACTATATTTAATTTAATTATTTTATTTCTCGCCCAATTTACGAAAAAAAAAAAACTTATTATGCACCAAAACCTTAGTCAGGAACTATTCTACCTGTCATTGAAAATTGTACAAAATCCGTTAAGTACTTTAACATGAACAGACAGACAGACGCGACGGGAGACTTTGTTTTATAATATTTTGAGAAGAGATACAAATGGAAAATCGAAAGGTCTTTCGTGAGAATCATTAGAAGCTAAAACTTATTCGCACTGATGGTTTCATAGTAAAATAATCAAAAGCCTTCCATGTAGGTCATCCGCAATATACTAAGGCAACATGAATATTAAAAATGTTTCCATTAATCTGAGCGCCCTGTGCGGCGTCCGGACAAGTCCTGTCCTACCGCTGATTGCACCAACCAAGTTGCTTCTAATTACGCGACAGTATATCTGATCTCATTCGACACGGTGGCAACTAACAGCGAAGGAGATTATCCACTTCACTTGATAATAATAATGAATCGTTTCACATGGAGAGACGTTTGATGGCGAAATATAGAGCAATATCACGCGGTTTTACTCTATTTTAAATATTACACAAAGCGTATCTTTATCAGAAACAGGAACTCGTTATGTTGTTTTCGACTAGCGGAATTATAATTTATGAGAGTCACTGGAGATTTTCTACCCTCGACGGACGGATTTTGGTGTCTCGAGAGTACCCCCTTTACCCAGGCTCAAACTTAGGGCGGTAAATAGTATCTACATTCGGTCAAGTTCTCTTTTTAGAGGCTATTAAAATGTTTTCCGTCCTTTCCCTTGCTTCAATCAAATTTCGATTTTTAAACATGAAAATTTTAACGTTTAGTACACAATCTTTTGAAGTAAATACTTTTACCATTTAAAATCATAGACCCAAAATACGAGTTCTTGAATAAACGAGACGAGTTCTAAATCACTGCAAACAAAAAAAAGTATTTTTAGTGGAAAAGTAGTTATTTTTTTATAGATAGTGCTTCAGAGTACTATTAAATTCTAGAAATGTTGTCCTAATAGGGTTCAGAAATTTGAAATGTATAGGAGTTCTAAAATAATCTATATAACCAATATTCTACTAAAATTATTTCTTACTTTGCTGTTACTGTTACTACTGTTAGCCACGTTTTTAATGAAGAACAATATTTTGAAATATAACACAATTCTATTGATAAACTAAATTGATAACTAATAAAAAATATATATCTCCTCCTCGTTTGTTCTTGCTTTTAGTGCTATTAATTATCATCGCCCATTTGAAACACAATAAAATGTTACCATTTCCTAAAATTAAAATTCTCAAACATCTAAGTGTCACTGATCAATTTTGGACAACAGTCCCGTCCTGTTTTATTTAGTAACCTGTCAATGGACAGTTATCATATAAAAATAGTATTATTCTAATCTTAAATCATGAGAGTGAAAATATAAATTTGACGTCAAACTTTTGATTGACTTCGTGACAGGAAATCAAAGAATAAAAACAAATTTGCAAATAAAACGTTGATACTGTTAAAAAAATTTGTTAATCAGAATTATTTAGGTACTTGTTTCACTTTAATGAGCGAGAAAATATTAGCTTCCGATAGTTCTTTAATAAAAATCGCTTTCTATACTTAAAGGCTTCGTTCGTATTTTCTATTGAAGGTCTTAGCTTATTACGAACTTACTTTAACGGTAAAGGAAAATAGCTTGTAGTAATCTATATGCTTGATATTTTTCATTGACTATTAAAAGATATGTGAATTCTCATAATCCACGTTTGGTCAGTATTGATTTTGGCATAATCCTTCTCATTCTAAGGGTAGGTAAATGATGAAGGCGACCAATGTGTTATTATATTAGAGTGAACAGAGTAGCGTGTAGGCTGCTTAATATTAAAGGGCATCTGTAGTCCTTCAAACTCTTGTATAAATGCTGATCCCGAAGACTAACATTGATGCCTCGTTTGTGTAGCTAGCCAACGCATTTGTCAAACTGAAACACAACAATTTCTTGATGGTTGATTATGGTGGTTAAATAGGCAGGCGGTGCTACTTCCCTGGTGCATCTACATATAAAATTGCGTACTACGGTGTAATCCTGCCCTTTCTAAAACAATGCCCGTGCTCAGGTTTTCTTTGGATCAAGAGGGTAACCATTTACCGTTTACCCTTTCGTAGTCAGACACATCAAAACCAAGCATCATTTTATAGCGTTGCGAAGGAAACATCTTCGATTAAACCTCGATTGATTGCTTGAGAATTAGCCATCTTAATTGTCGGCCTGGCGGGTCAGTAACCGTGTGTTCCGATGCGAATCTGTCGGATCAATAGTTACAGAATTTATCTAAGAAATGGATATTTATAGAAAGAAAGAAACACATTTTGCTATTGCCTTATATGTACTTAATTATGATAATTATCGTGGTTGGGTGTCATTATTATACAAAGATTTAAATTAGTCATTACCTGTCAATATTCAGTCACAAAATATATTGAAAAATCATGTATAGTTAGTATATGTTAAAAACTAATATATAGTGTTGAGATCTAAAATATTAACTTTTAAAGGTGGTAGAGCCATTAGAGCCCGTCCGGGGTGGTACCACCACCACGGTGGTGTTTCGGTTGGGTATGTGTGGTTGCCAGATACACATTATTGAAGGCGACCATCTTAGACCTCAAGAGTAGGAACGTATCCGCGTCCATACTTTCTGTTCTATTTGAGATTGGACGTGGTTGTCCATGGGCTGCAGTGACCACTTAACATTAGGCGGCCTGCATGCCCGTTTCTTATTCATTCATTATAAAAAAAACTTAATAAGTTTTCAAGCAAAAAATAAACAAAAATGTATAACTTATATAATGAGAGTTGAAATTTTGAGAAACATGCTTAATTCGATATCTCTTTACATAATAACGTCTTATTACAGATACTACGTTTTGTTAATAATGTTTGGATATGAATCATTCGTATTAGAATCCTTAGTATGTATTATAAGCAAGAAACGAATCTAATTTACATGTAATTTATCTATGAAACACCACCTGTTTTAATATCCTCTTGAATTTAATGACAAAGGGAGAAACATATACGTGGGCAACCTTTTTGTATACATTTAAAACATTTTAATTACAATAACAAAAACCTTAAAACGAATTATAATAAAAGCCTAACTTAAACAATCTAAAGGGAATCCGTGTCCATGCGGCACGGTGCCAAGAACATTAGCCGCATTGCCGCGTTGAATTGCAACTGCAATTCTCTGCGCGAGACACGAACCGGCCCTCTTGTTCCTCAGACTAAAGGCTACAAGAAAGAGCGTATTAGCTCCGACGCCCTTCTTATGTACGATTGTCTTTGAATATGTAATAAGCAAAGAGGGTAAATAAACACACATTTTAAAATATTCGCAGCACAAATGTCTTATCTTAATTTTATTTTGAAAAAATCATATTGAGTTCGTAAAATATTATACATCAGTCATGTTCGATTTCAAAGTAAAAGGTCCACAAGGTACATTGCGCTGAAAAACGTAACGCTTTTGAGTTAATACTTGTATTATTTTCACACGTCATAAAATTTCCATTTCGTGGCATTATATGAAGATCAATTTCTTCGTGAAAACCGCACGCTAGTCGCGGTAACAAATAGAGAAAAAATTTGATAGTAACGCCTAACAGAATATGATTTTTAAAAATATATATGTATATTCAATGTAACATGGCTCATTTAGATTGTCATTATAAAATATGTATACATACAAGAATTCATCCCGGAAATACTAGAAACTGGATCCTGGGGAATAGCATTGGTTACTGAAACATTGTATGGCGAGAGAAGACGGAAGCAATAGTTATGAAAAATACTACACATGAATAATAATGTTGTAAATATGCAAAATTGATAAAAGATGGACATATTTATATTTTTTTCAAATAATATAACTAATGTGTAACAGTACAACGTTTAGTCACGTTTTATACTCACTATACGTTTACACGTATCAGTACAAGTAATACTTCTGTGTACTCTATTATTTAATATACATGATAATTATCACGCTACGAGAGTAGTACCTTTATTTTTCGACAATAAATATGTAATTAATTGATAAATATATCTGCTTACATTGTACTTAATTGTAAATAAAAGTTAAAAATGTTTATCGTCTCGTACTCTGCTTACTTTGAGTAATTTTAAATCCTTTGTTCCGTGAAACAAGAGAATGTAGTCTCAGTCCAAGAGATGCTGGAACATGGTACTTGGTTTTAATTTGGAAGATAAAATTGAAGTTCCTCAGTTACAGCTTACACTCGTGAAGTTTTTAAATTAAAACAATGCTCTCAGTTAAAAATCAACTCAATATCGGCAATTTACATTATTACAAAACAAATTAAAATTGGTGCGTTAATTCCCAAAAATTCAAAGCATTCCATTGTTTAAACAAAGTGAAGTAATAAACAAACTGAGCTTAAAATAAGCTTTAACATTTATCAATTTATGGTAGTCGGAAGTATTCCCTTGCGCTTGTCAATTAACTATGTTAGATAGCTATTATCGCATACTTCTACGCAGCCTTTTAATGTATATGTATGTTACATAGGTTCGCGCATAGATATAAATAACCAGGCGTGCAACAGAGACAGGTGGTTCAGGTTGTGTGAACCCGCCGGCTCGGTGTGACCGCGAAATTATTTTCAAGACTACACCAACCTCAAGCGAACCCACACTACCGAATAAGCCTTATCCGCACACACGTCTCACTACTCGATTGCTAGTGTAGTGGTAGTCGTGAGAAACTTGCCGATGTATTTCTAAACGGCTCATAAACGTAATCATAACACGCAAATTTAAACTTTATCAAGCAGTTTTGCAGTATATAATAGTATTGCCGCAAAAAGGTGTTTATGTCTTTTATTATATGAGCGGTGTATGGTAAAGTTGCTATCTTGTTCGTAATGTCCGCGAACGGAGGTACATTCAACTTTTAGCCCAGTAAACTCTCAAAGTTCGTTCACCCACTGCTTGTCAACTGACGTAAAGTGAGGGAGAGGGCTGGTAAAACAGATAGCGGTGTCTCTGTTGCGCGTTATGTTCAAGTTTAGAAGTTTTTATTGAGCGTTTGGCAGTCGAAATATGTAGTCGACTTTGTTCGGTTTATGATCGCCTGGTATTATTGACGGTTTACGTTTGCTACATCGATAGATAACGTGACTATAAAATGTTCGTTTTTCGATTATAGAGATGTTCTGCTTTAAAAACAGAATCATTTTTCTTTTATTTTATTAACTAATCATAATAGTAAAAAGGAAAGTACAGATATAAATAAATAACAAATTAGAAGCAAGTCATAAATGTAATTTACTGCGTTCTGACTGTACGAGAGAGCTTGGAGTAAATACGTATAAAGTTTAAACTTGAAAGCTATGTTACATAATACCAGTTTTACTACACATTGCTGCTAAATCTGTTATTGGACTGATAGTTAAAACTAACATCATAAAGAGCCCAGGTAATATCTTAATTCTATCGCGTTTTAGAAAGTGTTCTTTTTAAATTAAAATCGCGACAAGTGGTAGGACTATTTATTTTACCACACCAATTTTTATCACATACATTTATTAATGTCACCTGTTGGAGTCTGGTTTATGGAGTATACGTTCATACTTAATTTATTAAGAAAGTATTGACAATGCAATTTTAAGGTGGGAGAACCACGGGGAGATACTACCGCCGCCCTCATGATCCACCGTAAAGCACTTGTGTTTCGGTTGGAGAGGTGCGGTTGCCGGCTACACATTGGAACGAGACGACCATTTTAGTCCTCAGGAGTAGCAACGTCTACGTTGGAGCTCAGATAGGATTTCAGTCGTGTTTGTTGTTGTACGTGGATGTTTATGGGCTGCGACTACTTAACATCAGGTGGTTTGCATGCTCGTTTGCTACGCTTCTCACATAAAAAAATGCGCAGAGGAAATAAGTAAACAGAGCAAATACGTTACATACCTACATTATCTACAAAAGTCGATGAAAAGCGAGCGAAAATAAGTAAAACAATCGACATTTCAAAATGATAAATAAAAAATGTAAATTAAACAAATAATTTGCAATAGATACATTGAGAGTAGCGACCACCAGGGTAACATATTCGCATGCAATGCTTACTAAAAAGAGCTAGTTTATTTTAATGGCTTGGATCTCATAGCAGATTAATAGCGCAGAAATTCCTTGTATGCAGATCATTGCCTAAGGAATTCAGGAAGACACGAGAGGCATTGACTTTAATGTTTTTGATTCATACTCAGGTGTTCTGTCGATGTTAGAAATAAATAATATTTGACAAGCTTATTTGTGAATGGACATAAATTTGGACAATGCATTCCGTACTAATAAAACTAGTTATAGTTGCCTATTTAAAACCTTTTTTTCCTTTTTAAAGTACGGCACGGTTTTAGACTACTTTTTAATCATTCCCATAATACTTAATAATATATTATAATCTTCTGAATTCATATGTGATACACGTTATTGTAAATATATATATATATATAATTTTCGATTTATTTTAATAAAATAATATCCTATAGGGAAATATTATTATTTGAAAAAGTGTAATTTTTATACTACTAATACGTCGAAGCATTTATAGTAACAGACGAATATATATATGTATGTATTTTGAGAAATCTGAGCGCCGTAGACAGAAAGAGGTGGTTCGTAATTCATTTATTTATTTAACTATATAACGGGTTCACAATGAACGTTTTTTAAATGTCGATATTTAATCGTGTGTACACGTTATATATGTACACTAAAATGAATAAGTTTCGCGATTATATTAGTTAAAAATCAAATATTTATTTGTTTTTTGTATAGATTTTCAAACTACTGGTTTCAATCAGTTACCAAAATATAAGCTTAAACGCCTGCTTTAATGGGAAATAATAAAGATATAGCATTTTTTATGTGAGAAGAGTAGCAAACGAGCATGCAAATTACCTGATGTTGATGAACGCAGATACGTTGCTACTCCTGAGGACTAAAATGTTCGCCTCGCTTCAAAATGTAGCCGGCAACTGCACCTCCCCGACCGAAACGCAAGTAATGCTTTACGGTGGATTATGATCATGGATTATTATTGCTCAATTCAAAAATAATATAGCACGATGTGAGCTGTATAGCCTTATATCGAAGTTTTAGGTACAGGCATACTTTGTACAAAATTTAAAGTAAATTATATCAGATGTTTTTACGTTAGGGATAATAAAATAAATACTCAAATGGACAACGTATCACTTTCATATAATAACAAGGATAGCCAAACACTAGTTTTAAGATAAATTAACAACGGTAAAATATTTTTTTTTGGTGGGTTAAACCTTTACTTCAAATGAAGAGATTAAAAATCACCTGGATCAGTTTTTTGCCAAAGATAAAAAAAAATATGAACGAGGAACCATGTTACTACTAAAAAGAAGGCAAAATGTGTTGAACAAGAATGGCCAATATATTATTTAATAAAATATTTAATCATTATACGACAATTGACTTTCATTTTTCAAACCAAAAGGAATTACTTTCCGTACAACCCAATTTGACACTGTAATTTGTTAATTTTGTTTACTTTGCCGAGTGCAAATGTGTTTTCACACATCGTATATAGATTCTTGTAATCCGTAATAATTTGAGATGTTTGTTTTGTGTTTGGTAAAAAAACGAAAGCATCGCATTATCCATTATCTCGAATACCCACGTACAATTACGAAATCCCACCGCATCGTACGAGAATCGAATTTATATTCACTAGAAAAACGTTCACACGTTCGATAAATGGCGCCTACATGAAATCGAGTGCCCATACGTAGCTACCGACATAACAAAAGCCTCGACTTCCTAATCTCCCACCGGAATGGTATTGAAAATGTTTAAGGTGTATTAAGAAGAAGGGTCGTGTTAAGTTGGTTGTGTAAATTATTCTTTGTCTTTACTCACAAGTGGGTATACAGGTTTTTACGGCAGCACACCATTGGGCTCAGAATGTGTTACAGTCGTGGTCACTACGTTTATGAATATATCATTCGAGTTACAATCAGTTCAGATGCATTATATATGTTTAATGATTCTAGATCTTTAGTAGGAGAACGAAAAGCCTTTTCATACTAGCGTTGTCACCACGGGCGTTTGGCGTACATGCAAGTACTGACTTTCCTATTATAAAGAATTGTTTTT
>DWON01007298.1:0-13055 GCA_018251015.1 Phocides pigmalion okeechobee
CTTGGTTCTTGTTCGACTTAATATTAAATTATTCACACTTCTTAGTCTTTTTAAATATGGATGATCTTTTTTACTATAACTCGTAAAGAAGTTAGTTCCACATCTTGCACGTACGCGGTAAGGAGCGTGCGAACCGAACTGTAGAGGACCGCCACGAGTCCAGTTGATGCGGATGGAACCTTATCCTTCGGCGAGTGGCGCGGTGGAAAATTGTTGACAAAACTGTTATGATTATATATCGGTATACATCACACCTGACAGTGTACTTTCCGAAAAAGTATAATCCTGCTGTGGACATAGACAATATCTAACATTATGTTAAAGTACCTTTTCATTTTCAGGAACTAAACAATGCCGCAATGAAATTCGCTAAACCTTCAGGAATGTTGTGCTCTGTGTTCAATCAACGCGTTAGTCCTGTGAAAGAGAATCAGGTGAGTTGTATTTGCCATCTGATATTTAGTCAAATTCAAATATTTCACTTCATTATAAGATATTTACATACACTCAATGATTGTGAAAGAAACAAGGTATATAATCAGTTCATTGGCTTTGAGCGTTTTACTGGCTAATGATGACCGATAAAAAACAATCTCAGTGCTCGTTAAAAATTAATCATGTGTTAGAGTGGTCACTACAGTGCGGGACCACTCTAACATATGAAATATAGGTCTAGCTTTTTATCAAAATGTGTTTTGTTTACAGATTTTAGATTTGTCTGAGGAGGCATGTAGGAAAGCTTCTGAAATGTTGACCGGCGTATATGAATTGGCTGAAAAAGTAGGTGGAGAAGATGGCTCCAGGCTTGATGGATCTGGAGCCAAAGTTGCTGATGCCGCACAGGCTTTGCTGACGATCGCACAGGTTTGACGTTACTTCTAGAAAGGTGTAAAGAAAGCCTTCCTTCAAAGCTGGCGATTTTGGCAACTCTTCTGGAGTTGCAAATGTCCAAAGGCGACGGTGACTGCTTTCCATAAGATGGGCCGTCTGCCTTTTCGTCAGGCTAAAATATATAAACAAATACTGCTAGAACAGTCATTTTGTGTCAACATTGTTTCGATAATGTAAAAATACATTTGCAAGACATATTTTGTGAATTACCTCATGGAATTACTTCAATTGGTTTTTCATGTGCCGCAATGAAAGTGTTATCATCAAATATTTGCAAAGTTTCTTGTCAATATATTTTTAAAAGTTACATTTTGATTTTAATAAAATCATTATTTTTCTGTATGCTATAACTGAATTGTCTTATCTGTTAACTTTTAAGCATTATATAATTGTTATGTTTCTGATTGGCTTTACCAGTAACTGTATTGGAACCAGGCCTCATGGGCACGGACTCCCTTTAGATTGTTTAGGTTACAATTTTAATTTTGTTAGTTTTAAGGTCTTCTATGTAATCTTTAACATATTTTAGTAAACGTAAATTTCATACATATATTGGAGGATTGTGTGGGTAACTGTTACTTGGCCCCTTCCCATCCATTGTAACGAGCCAAAGAAAGATTTAATTTTACACTAGTGTTACCAAACACAGATTCCGAATTTACCGAAGTCTACATATAAATATGTCCACTTCAGGTAGTAACACCAACAATACCAAATGGTCACTGCCAGTCGACGATGATCGAATCGGCAGATACGATTTCGGATCTGAATCAAAAATTGACTTCTATTTGGGAGCCAATAGTGAGGAATCCGAAACATCAGTCTCTAGGAGCCCGGCTTCGTAAGGACCGGGAGATGTTAGAAACAGTGTTGGAGAAGTTGAGAAATGCTTGCAGAGGTGAGTTACTTCTAATGTAAATTCTTGGAATGTAACAGGATATAAATTTTACAAAACTGAAACCATTTCATTTCAAAGAAACAACAATAATCCACAATTTACAAAATAACAGTTCAATAAAATAGAATTTTAACTTAATACAAATCAAACAAACTGACAACGATTCGACAACAAAAAAAGGGTAACGTTCTAAACGGCTACTGAAAATTAACTAAGTCCGGTGGTGATCTGCACGGCCTTTTATACCTTCGGTTCTTGTTTTATTCGTTCTTCTACAACACATATTAATCAAAATGTGTAATAAAAGTCCAGGAGAAATCTTCTCTTAGTTATATTACTTACCTTACATATCCCAAATATTTTTAGAGATGACAACAGATGAAAAAATTGATTTCATATCTAAGCTTTCCAAAACATCAAATATTCTGAATGCTATCTACATGTATTGTTTTGGTATATTTTCATACAAACATTCTTCTAAACTACAAGCTCGTTAGACCGAGTAAAACTTTAAGCAAATAGACAACAGCCAAAATAATAGTTTAAAAAATTATTTATAAAATATTGTATTTCTTTATTACTCTATATAATGTATTTTACAATCGAAATATACCTTCAGATACTAAAGAACAAGAGAAACAACGTCTTGAGTTTATTGAAAAGTTACCAGCAACTATCAAAAGAATTGATGAAGCTGAGCATCTTATACGAGATAATAGTGACTTTGCAATTTCATCTGATAAGGTAAGATCATAGATGTTAAGAATTAATTATAGAGTCCTTTACGAAATTTCCGCCATCATTTCTAATCTGGAGATAGCCACTGTACACTGCAGTCCAATGCAATTGTCCACTGTATTTTTAAAGATTGACGGGACAGAAATTAAATATGTCACTTCCTACTTTGATGTCATGCAGTTTTCCAGAGTATCTTATGTATTTTCGGGTCAAAAATTAATATGTGGTACCGTAATGCTTTTAATTTTTAAAATAAGTCCATAAGACTACGTAAAAAATGAAATTTTACCTTTTCAGAGCTTTTACCAGTTCAGTAAACTCCATTAGAAAAAATGATTTTGTGCTTATATGATGATGATTATAGATATGTGTGTTCATATTTCGATACTTGTGTACGAGATAACTATATCGGTTCTCAGTAGTTCCGCATCTATGATAGACTTCAAGCGGTTACCCTAGTTCTGTGGAATTGGTTACAAAAATCCACGGTATAGATGAACAGCATAGTCGATTGCTACTTCAATATAATAAAAACTGTTAAGTGAATAACTTCGCAGACACCACTACATTTTTTTTGGATTATCTGTTAGATTATCACGCTTAACAAAAAGAGAAAATTTCGACACTTCATTGCTAACTATTTGCTTTGTATTTAACGGGACAAATATTTGCAGACGAATGATCCCTCAGTCGAGCAAAAGGAATTGCAAGGTCGTTGTGCCCAGAAACTGGCGGAACTAAATGCTGCTCTAGCCGCACTTGTACAGGCTACTTCAGGTAATTTCAGACACAAGTCTTAAATATGTTTGACACTGCTCTCGGATCTGCTCCTATGGTAGGATCTCACAGAAAATCGGTCCCGACATGTTATGCTGAGTGGAGACATTTTTGTAATACTTTTATGCTGCTGCACGTTTATCTTTACTTATATTGTTATACTAGCTTTGCCCGCGACTTCTTCCGCGTTTTTACATCTTCATAATATGAAACAACGTACGCATACATGCATCTAATATTTTTTTTTAATTTCTCGCCCAATTTACTAAAAAAGAACTTAACTTATTATGCACCAAAACCTTCCTCAGGAATCACTCTACCTCTTGTACAAAACTTTGAAAAAATCCGCCCAGTACTTTTCAGTTTATCGCGAACAGAGAAACAGACAGACGTGACGGGGTACTTTGATTTTTAATATTTATTTATATCAGTACTTTTGTTTTCCGTTTTTGGTTCTTTATTGATTTTTATCTTCCCCAATGTATTTATCCCTTATAGTTTTAAGCATTGTTTTTTAATATATTATGTTATTTACTGATGTTATATCCTGCTGACCAGTATGTATTGATGTATGAATTCCATTTTTTTTCTTTTTTTTTACCAAATCCTTGCCACGAAGCACCAACCGATTTGACTATTTACTATTACTTCAGACGCAGCAAACTATGACTATAAAGCAGTAGAAAATGCAATCGAGGCAGTTTCACAACTTACGCCGGAAATCGTCCAAAGTAAGTTTTCATATTTCTTCATTCAGTGTATAGCTTGGTAACTTGGAATCTCGTTATACTGACCAATCTTTTTTATCTAAGACAAATAGCAAACCAACATACAGGCGACCTTATTAAGCAGTCGCTGATAGTTAAGTAGTCGCTGCCGCTCAGTAACACATCGACAACTCCTACGCATAAGATCGGAACACAGTTTTAAGTAAAATTGTGTTATTTTATCATTAGAATCATATCTGATTAAATTATTTGTTTACTAGGGTTCTAATGACACAATAATACAATTTACTCAAAAACTGAATTTCAACCTTATGCGTACGAGTCATAGGTACAATCTCATAGGTGAAATCCTATTCAAGGTGGTACTTAGATACGTAGCTGCTCCTGAACACTGAGAAACACATATGTTGCTCTATTTCGAGGGCGATGATGGTACCTCGACGCTTGCTTTTAATGTACTACCTGTCAAAAGATTATCATCTTTCTTATAAGTGATGGTAATATTTATTTTAGATACAAACAAGTTATGTGAACACGCAGATGAGAAGCAACGTCAAACCATGTTGGACAATATTAAAGAAATATGCAAGGCTAACAAAATTATATGCCACAGCTTGGATAACGATAACATAAAGGTAGGTGGTATCCCGAACCAAGTTTACAGAAGTGAATTTATACTAACACTGCGGCGCGCATGTATAAGATAGAGTCCGGATTGCGGGAGACGGCACTAAACTGAAGTACTTTTCTCCAGACTGAAGATACGCCGACTATTCAAACAAATATTGTACTTTTTTACATCCGTAGAACATTTACGAATATACAGATGTTATAACCACTCGCAGTCTTGAAGCGCGGACGTAAATACATCCCTTGTGTTCGCTCGTAATCCATACAGATTTGTCCGTACAACACAGGTGTGTACGAGCCGCAAGCGCTTAGCGGCGCGCAATACACAGCAGTCTTGTGCGCTGCAAGAAAAATGTTAACAAATAGTATTCCCCTCCATAAAATTAATAATTTTATAAATTATATTCTTTTAAAAACAGTACTATATTAAAACACTATTTTTTCTCAGGAATTAAACCTTGCAGCGGTTAAGTTTGCAAATTCTTCGGCTAAATTGAATTATGTATTCGATCCAACCGCTAATTCTACAAAACAGAATCAGGTAAGGCTTATGCAGATCTAATATATTAGGAGTAACTTTTGTAAAATATTCACATTTTGATGTAAGCAACTTTTGTACTTTTCATCATGAAATAAATGGGATTGTATTCTCTTCATATTTTTTTAAACACATACATTAAATTAACTTAAATGGAATTGAAATTAAGATTTAAAAGTGAATATATTTTTTGTACAGTTAGGTGGTTACTTAATGTTAGATTTTTTAATATTTAATTCGATACATTTACAATAGCGACTAATAAATAGGATACAAAAACACGCGACCACTGTTAAGTGGAGCTTAGTTGATAATACATGTATTATGGAAAAACACCTTGCAACGCTGGTGTCGACTGCAAATCTGCAAATGTCGACTACAAATCGACTTTAAAAAAAACTCCATAATAATTCTTCTCTGATTAAAATAATGTATAGAGTAAAACTATTATTCTTTACAGATTCTACACTTATCTGAATCACCTTGTAAAAAAACGTCTGAGATGCTGACTCATGCGTATCAGTTGGCTGAAGCCGTGGGAGGGAAAGAGGGATCTATGGTGGATTCTGATGCAGCCAGGGTCGCTGACTCCGCACGAGCGCTGCTGACTATTGCTCAAGTAATAACCATATTTAATTTTGTGTAAAATTTATAACATACTAGTTTTTACCTTCGGCTTTGCTCGCGTTAAAGCCCTTAAATAAATGTCAAAGATCATTGCAGCGAGCAATGACTAAAACAATAAACTGGTGCCTAATCTCAAAAAATTTAAATAATTTTAGTATTGCTTATAAAAGACACAACAATATAACATGAAGTATATAAAAAATGGATACTCAATAAGATATTCTTCTGAAGGGTTTGAAGTTGCTAGATTTTGTAAAGTTGACATGATTGTTTGTAAAAAAAAATCTAGCAACTTCAAATCCTTCAAATTAATATCTTATTGACTATAGTTTCAGCTGTTTTGAATTTTGTATATTTCATGTTATTTATGATCTTTGATATTTATTTAAGGGCTTAAACGCGAGCGAAGCCACGGGAACAATCTAGTAGCCTATACATGTATGTTGCCAAATCGTTATTAAAATATTTCTTGCATCAGTTAACAGCGACATCTATCGACAATAGCAGATGTCAGAGTGCGCTCGTCACATCTGCTAACAAGCTTTCGTCCGTTACGGAGGACTTATCGTCCACATGCGCTCCAATAGTGGAAGAACCAAAACACAGGGTCCTTGGGGAAGAACTCGTTAAGGATAAGAAGGAACTTGACGCGATGTTAGAAACATTGATCGCAGCGTGCAAAACTAAACCTGGTATGTTATAATAATTACACAATAATAATTATTTTGGTAATCTAGCGTTTAAAAAGTTTGCATTTTGAAAGGTTTCAACGCTAGACGAGGGATGAAACAAAAGAAATATTAGTAATATTTTTATGGAGATCGTCACTTATTATTTTGGAACTGTTATTATTATACTTCGATATTATTTCTAAATTTTTAACTATGTTAAAGCAAACTTTCAGAAAATTAATTAACTTTAAATGAAACACAAACATAAAGGTGGGAAATCTATAGTTCGACCGGGGAGGTACCGCCGCTCTCATAATCCGCCGTAAAGCATTACCTGTGTTTCGGTTGGAGAGGTGCGGTTGCCGGCTTCACTTTGAAGCGACGCGGCCATTTTAGTCCTCTATAGTAGCAAAGTGTCTACGTTCGAGCTCAGATATGATTTCAGTCGTGTTTTGGTTGTACGTGGATGTCTATGACGACTACTTAACATCAGGTGATTTCCATGCTCGTTTGCTACTCTTCTCACATAAAAAATACTTCGTTATAATAATTTATTATAACTAAGTATCAAAGAAAATTTGTATAAAAGAATAAAAAAAAATTAACAATGGTTTTTTTGTGTGCATAAAAATGTCAATGAAAAATTTCGATGAAATTTTTATTTGCAGAAGTAGCTTCCAGACCTCAGAAACCAGAACCCAATGCGCAGAGCACAAGTTTGTCTGATAATGAAAAACTAAAAGCGACAAAACATGTCCACTTCTGCAAGTCAGTGGACATAGTACAAGGCAATATTACAAGGGCTGAAGAAAAGTTGAAGAAGGTAAGTAATATTAACTTCTAATAATATTTCTTTGTAATGATATAAAAATCAACGGCAATACGTTACAATGATATTAAAAATAGGGTTCTTAAGTGAAGACAACATACATATTATCCCGTAAAAAAATAGTTTTGTACATTACACCGTTACATACACAAACGGATTATTGGTGTTAAATAATAACCATGAACTAAACTATTATATAGACAAAAAATATTATGTTTATAGACCAATTCTATTGCCTTTTTTTATAATGAAAGAGTAAGAAACGGGCATGCAGGCCACCCGATGTTAAGTGGTCACTGCAGCCCATGGACAACCACGTCCAATCTCAAATAGAACAAAAGTTCTCTTTAAGGATGTGTTCTTACACACGAGGACTAAGATGGTCGCCTCCAATAATGTGTATTCGGCAACCACACCTCCCCTAGCGAAACACAATACACGAAGAACATGTTAAAAATATCATCAAATATTAATTTTCATAAAAAAAATTAAAAAAATAAAATATAACTCATACCGGTCGTAGGTTTATTCTCGAAGAGACGCCTGAATGATTAATTTAGATTTCTGTTCTGGGTCTGGGTGTTTGTTTTTGGTGCTCCTTAACCGTAGGAATTGTTACGTGGACCTATAAATGTACTAAGCGTTTTTTATGTGACACATTTGAACTGTTCGGCACGCGTCGTCATGCATACCGTAGATTTACTACGAAATAAGTGATTGAAGGAGTAGAGGCCTTTAAAATTTTCCTTTTTTTATTGTACATTTTTGTATTCAATTGATTGTTTTTTTAAAACATTGAATATTTCGGTTTTGCTTTTTTCGTATTTATTTACTTTATTAAACCTTACATTCCATGTTTTTTTTTTGTACAAAATCATTCACATTGGACTGCGATCCCACGATGGCTTGTATAAAAAGCACTAAATTCAGGAGTATTTATATATCAATTAATAGGTAAGGTAAGGCAGGAGGGGCCGCGGCACTAAAATCAGGACCTCCCGAGTTACAGTTATTGCACTTTTACAGCCCTTTCAAAGTTTATTACGGTTCCAAATTCCGAAGGCGCGAGCCGAAGTGTATCGTCGTGTGTTTGTTTTAGCGATATAGGTATAGAAGAATAAGGGCACGTCTATTAAGGGTTTTATTGACCGAATAAAATGTAATTAAGTGTGAACATCTGCACTGATTGTAAATAAAGTTAAATTGATATTTAACAGTTTTTTTTACTGTATTACGATATGAAGCACGCATCGAATTTCCGAGATATGGTCGTAATTAATTATTAAATTAATTATCGCATGGTTTAACGGTGAAGATTTCTTAACAATATTTCCTTGCATGACTCATAATTCTCCATAAAATTCTTAAAGGTGTGTGAAGTCTCCCAGTCCGCATTAGATGAGATTAGTCCATAGACTACTAGCCTAACACTTCTCATTCCGAGAGGAAACCCGCGCCCAGATTTGGGAAAGTTATGAGTTCATAATGAATAAATATATTTGTGACTTTTTGAACAGTGACACTAGTGACGTCAGCTTCGTGAGTTTTGAGAGGAGACACAAGTATTAAACACGGGAAAATATATTTGTGCAATGCCGTAGATAATACACACACTGTAGCTTTGCAATATATATTTTTAAAGGAAAGGCCTAAAAATTTTGGAAGAATTCATAAATTTCCTTCTTTTTACAATTCAGGAAATAAATAAAAAATACGTTCCATTCCGATCTCGTTAATACGTTTCATAATATAATATATGTATGTTTTTTTCGTTTCGACCGTACTAATGACAGACAGACAATAAGGTTATATTTTAATTACCATAAATTAATTATATTAAATAGGTAACGAATATACAGAACATTTGTCTGTTGTCTTATCGAAACTATATGTATATAATGAGAGTCCTACTTGACGTCGATTACATATGTTTTCTACTCCTAAGAACGAAGATGTTTGCCTTATGTGTAAGTGAGTAGGCAATCCTATTTTTGTATGGAATTGAATGCTTGATATATTTATGCTTTTGGTTTATTAAATAAAAATATTGAGAGTTCATTTGAAAGCAGAACTTTAAATTTAATTTTGTTCGACAGAGTACTTAAGTCATCTTGAATGGAGCAATCAAATGAGTAATTTTATTTCTTATTTCTTCAGTATAATATTGAATTCTACAAGCTCTGATAACCGTCATAGCCAATTTGATTTTCATCTAAGAACGCTAATTTGATTGAAGAAGCTGGTAAAGTTAGTCTAGCAATCGATGTGCATTCTTTTTGATTATAAGAAAAAATGCAATCGACCAATAAATAACGCTGAAAGAATTTATCAAATAAAGTGGTAATTCGCAATTGGCCAGCATTTTGGAATATGGTTAAACTTTTATTAACCTTTTATTGACTTTTTGTATAATTTTAACTAAAAACATTCACATTCGAAGGATGAGATATCTTGTTTTCTATCATTTAGTGATGGTAATGTCTTTCTAATGTATTTTTTTTTTTTGTATTTATATATTCATAGATACGGTATTTAATATTAATTCTACCGTCATTACAACACAAAATTTTATTTTTTTTACCGATTTTTAAGGTGGTATGGTATTTTCTTTTTTAATTTAAATGCAATCAAACGGGAAGTATAACTTAAAAAAATCAAATTGCTTAATAAATGACTTTGTACTGCGGGTAACACAAATATGAAACTAACAATAAAAAACTCTTTTTAAAGTCCGTTGAATAATATTTCAATCCTAGAAATACCACACTGCCTTTGTAACTCGTAATGCATAGATTTTTGGGTTTTATATGAATAGCGATGAAACTGGGTACAATTTTTGAGAACACTGGAGTCTTTAAAGTCCATGGCTGTACCGACCTGATCATGTGGCCAATACACTTAAACTTAAAACTTAAACTTATTACTCTAACATAAAAAAACTAGTTTAGAGTGATTTTGTGGGAATATACAAGAGAGTATTCATACATTGTTAGTCTGTGTATTAATATTACGTCATGCATCAATGTCGTCTGTTTGCAACTTAATTTGTACGACGTCACACGTTGGATGTCTGTTGACAGGGTGCGTTTGAGTATAAATGCTGCCACGTTAAAGTGGACTATCCACCAGCTTTTGACATAAACCCAGTTCGAGTTTTTGGGTATTGTGTAGCTTATTCGTGGTAACATTTGAGTGGACTGCTAAGTGTGGGTTGAAAGGATTAGGGTTTTACGCAAACACTAGTATAGCATCATGTATATAAAATATAGCAAATAAAATAAATAAATGCACCCATTGAACCAGGTTGAGTGTTGGACAAAACACGCAGTTTTCTGGTATTATATAACTAATTCACGGTAATATTTGAGTAATATATGAAGTGTCGGTTGAAAGGATTAGACTTTTATGAAAAGACTAGTATCCATGATGCACCTTTTAATATAAAAGTAGTTTTAAATGTTCAACGAACCGCGCCTTTTATTATATAATATATTCGCGATAAATATTAAGTGGACAGCATTCTTGTGAGTTGAAATTATTAGGGTTTAATGAAAACTCTAGTATTCAAGAATGAGGATGATTATAACCGCATTGCACGGAAAGATTCTTTTAATTATTAACGATAGATATAGTTACATGGGGTCAACTAAAATCTCTTGTGTCATGTCTAACATGGGCATATGTGCAGACAATTACGTAAACATAAAAATCCAGAAAGTCTAAGTTCATTTTTAAGATGTCTGCTGGCCTCGAATCGAAAATGATTTGATGCGCCGATGCGTATCATATCAATATAGCTTCCTCTGCGTCATGAACTACCACAAACTACGTTTAATATGATGTAATGAATAGTTGGTCGTTTTTTATATCCCCTCTTTATAGCGAAATGGGAAGTGGGATTGGCGGTAAAATGTATTGTGTGATAGGCACTCAATGTTGGCACACTAATCACATATCGCTACGTCGGTACGCAGAGAAATTGTATTAATCAATTGTCAAACGGTACCCACGCAATAGCTGACATACGGCTATCCGGTTTCATGCGATGCGCCTGTCAAAGCACAAAGTAAATTGAGGTATTTCAAATCCAATTCCTCGTACTGGTATTTATTACTCCAAAATTCGATGTCATTCGATATTGCCTAGCGTGGGATGTGCGTTGTTCTATAAATTCCATGTGCGGGTTTTGGTGAATGATTGCAGAAATATGTTGTATAAAAATGTTTTTGTTTTATTAGTACTTTTACGTTCTTTTTTATTTTTGGGAAAATATATTTTTTAGACAACCAATTCATTGTCAGCCCGTGACTGCCCCTTTGGGGATGGGTCTTTACTCAGAACGTCGGGTTAAAACTTTGGAGCGGCTTTAAATTTGAGCTTATTTCTCCAGACTGAAGATGCACCGATAACTCACCGAAATATTGTATTTCTTAGCATCTGTGTATAATCTACGAATACATTGAAGTAATGTCCGCCCCCAGTCTTGTAGCGCTAATGTAAACATAGCACTTTTTTTCGGTCGTAACCCGTACAGATTTGTACGTACAAAACAGGTGTGTACAAGCCGCAAGCACGTTACGCCGCGCAATACAAAGCATTGTTGTGCGCTGCAGGGAAAGTGTTAAGTTATAGTGCACCAACCTGGTAAAGTGTGGGTTGGTAGATTTCACACCTCTTTTATAACTATATGGTAAGCTCAAGGAAGCGGTTTCCTCACGATGAGTTTTTTAAGTTTAAAATGAACCAATTTCAAAATGACAAGTAATTTCTAAACGTTTCATAAGTTTTAAAATTTAGAGGTACAAGGAATCTGCACCCAGGACTCCTAAGTGTTAGAGGCTGGCATTTTACCGTTAGCCTATGCCTTTTTGTATACTTTCGTTTCTACAGTGCTGCTGTACCGGTTAACGTTTAGACATTACGTACTTATGAATATATAATTTTAGGCAAGCCAATTCATTTTAATTAAAAAAGTATATCCTAAAACAATATATTGAAGCCTTAATAATCAAGTTGAATAATTATAGTTATATTATTTTTATTGTCAATCATTATGCTGGAAACTTCGATACGGGAGAAAATTAAATTCAGATGAGAGGTAAATTAGTATATGTGGTTGCTTGGCTAACTGTTAAGTCTCCGTGGGCGACTTCTCGATGTAACATATATAGTATTGTATCTTTATGTATATTGTGCAATTGGCAAAAAATATATGGAACAGTTATAAAGCTCATGGGGTTGATATGGAGTTTCCGATATTTTCTGTTGCGGCAGATTATTGAACTATATTATCTTTTAGTATGCAAAATCTATCTATCTATGACGTGTAAAATGATGTTCTAAACTAATCCGATGGCATTAGACCGAAAAACTTTGCAGTGAATTTAAAAAAAGACAAATTAAATTATAATAATTTGAAAGGTTGTAGAGCCGTTAGAGCTCGCCCGGGGCGGTGCCACCGCCACCCTCATAACCCGCCGTAAAAAACATGTTCTTCATGTGTTCCGGTTGGGGAGGTGTGGTAGCCGGATACACATAACCCGCCCATAACCCGCCCTAGAAAAACATGTTCTTCATGTGTTTCGGTTGGGGAGGTGTGGTCGCCGGATACACATAATTGAAGGCGACCATCTTAGTCCTCAAGAGTAGGAGTCCATCCTTAAATAGAACTTCTGTTCTATTTGATATTGGACGTGGTTGTCCATGGGCTGCAGTGGTCACTTAACAT